>JAHZND010004396.1:0-47963 GCA_027744115.1 Acrocyrtus sp. NNG-2020 | reverse complement strand
CTCTTCACGACAAGGTTGCCGTCAAATCAGTGTAAAAACGCAACAGATGCTGCAAAAAACTACAGCTACATGAAGGTGAGATGTCTGGCAAGGAAGCAGCAATAGGGAAGATTGTTTGCTGTGTGTGTGTGTGCAAGCGACAAAAATGTATTAATAATAATTAGGTAGTTTAGTAACTTATAGTAAACGATGTGCATATGACTGGAGCATGATGCAAAAAAAATAATTCCTGCAGGTGTTTCTACGTCACTGCTATCAGCGAACTCAGCCAGGAGATAAAATGTAGTTGACTTGCATTGACTTCAGCTGGATAAACAGTGTGGAAGAGAAACTGGCACAATTGGATTATTGACACCACTTCTCCTACTTCCAGTAAAGGAGCCTTGTAACTTGAGCTTAAGACAATTTTCCTAAAGTAAATTTGCCGTGTCCTCGCTTATAGGGTTACGCGCTGAGCTAGATCGGAAAATGGTAGGAATATAATGTAAAACGAGTCTCTAGCTGACTTTTTTTTGGGAGGGAACGTGATCATCCGACAGGAGTACATTTACTATCATCTATCGTCCAGTGAGCAGCTCAGTTTGCTGATGCTTATCAAATCCTATATAGCGAAAAAGTGAATGTACATAACAGCAGAATAAGCGATCTTTTGCTCTTGGGCCTATACATGTTCATTCACCTCGACACTTTGTGTATATGGACTGTACGAGTGACGTGTGTAAAATGCCGAAAACTTAACTATTACTACTAGTGGTAAAAGTATATTGCTGCAAAAAGTTGCTGGTTGACTGAGCAACAAATATGCGTTTCTATGAGGCTCCGAGCACGCACTCATTTCTGAAAAAAAGTAGTGTATATAGATTACGAAAATCAGGAAATGGTCATCTAGGAATGTCAGTTGCACTCATAGGCGGAAGACTGATGGAACAACGCTTGCAAAAGACTAAAACTAAAACCTGCCGTCAGAATTACTTTGCAGGCGACGAGTATGAGCCCGATGCATAATACGCTGGTCTCTCCTATTTGACTTTGAAGCGCATTGTTGCAAAAATAATTTGTGTGCTGGTGAGGACGCTGATGATGCTGGTGGCGTGCCATTTGGCATTATGTACCTACACTGCATGTGTTATTTTTCATTCCCACAAGGTATAGTAAGATGGTAGAAAGGTATACATTATTGGGAATATTTTTAAAAAAAGAAGTTCATCTTTGCACTTGCTTGACCAGCAGGGAGGAAGAAGAAACAAAGTTTACTACTGATACAAAATGGCGAATTTGGTTGGCACACAGACACAACAAGAGCCTTTCGCAGGTATACTCCCATGCAGAGTCAGCAACGCTCTTTAGTGAGTCAATCAGTCATGTAGGAGCAACAATGCAATCGTTGCCGAGTAGGTATTACTGTATGTACCAGTAGGAGGAAAAATAACAAAGAAATGTGCACACAGAGGAAGGCTGCCCCGTGTATGAGTCTATTTTGCGGTTACGTGATTAAAGTTAAGATGTTATACAAGATGCTCTTCTCAGTTGAATGTGAAGATTGAGAAGAATACAGCAGCGGCCAGTATAGTGGTTAGAGCATGCCCGTTTTTTTACCAGCATACAATAGAATTGCCAACAACCGTCTATTTCTATCTGTCCTGTCATCAGAACTAAGCCGGCCATGAAGTTGACTGCTCGCAAATAGCAGCATTGTTTATTGAAGGCAAGAAAGAGACATGGATAGCGAAATAGCAATCTCGCTCACCAGCACACCTCCACTGTTCTCATCTAGAACAGCTCTTTGGTTGCTTTGCAGATTTGATTAGCTTTCTAGAAAGCCTGCAAGTGCGAGTACAACAAAGCTTAAGAAATGGTAGATGTGTGTGTACCCAGCAAAAACAGCCGTCGACTTTTTAGAAGAGGAAGACAATAATGCATGCAATATGCATGGAATGAGTAGGCTTCTCTCTGTCAAGAGTTAATACAGAAGCAATAACTAGCAAGTAATTTTGCATTCTTATTTACACAATACTCTCTGTGACACAAACTCTTCAAGGTGAGGAGCTTCAGGTCGACCGATTTATTAGAATGTTTGTAGGCAGGGTTTATAGAGGGAGAAGTGTGCAAAACACGATTTACAAGGGAAGAACGTCAACCGTTTTCATTGCAGAAAAGAGAAGTGTATGGTGTGTAATGAAATGATAGCGCAGCAGTCCTTTTTCACTTTTCAGCAAAACAAATTCCCATCTGCGAAAAATTCCTTCATGTAGCATTACTTCATGAAGTAGAAGATCGGAGTTTTCTTGTGGTGTTGTGCGCTGACTTGTAAGAGCTTCTTGTTAATACCGAGGGAACGTGACAGGAGAGGTTCACTAGGTCCTTGCAATAATTTTTTTTCTAACGATGTAGTAAGAAGGGAAGGAAGCTGAGTGCTTTCTTGAGCTGCTGCGTAGGTTTAAACTGTTTTTTTCATTGCCCAACGTTCCTGTTTTTGCTGTTGTTGTACTCCACTCATCATGCAGTATGCAAAAATGCTTTGTTACAATTTTAGTTGGGTCGTGACGATGTGGCTGCTGGAGTGAGTGATCTGTTGTGGTAACAAGGGAAAATGTGTTTGAATGTTTGGAGCTTCCTCGTTGTCGAAACCTCTTCTGAATTTTTAGTGGAGCAGAGTTTGCGAAATTGAATTTTGACAGAGTTGAACTGTTCTGAACTGAGCTGACTGGTTGACCGCGGGGCTGAATTAATGTAGAAAGTAGTGATTTCTGCAAGGATCTTTTTTTATTCACGTTTTTTTCTTGGAAAATTGTCAGCAACAGCACGCGCAGAAATTTGCCTGTTTAAGTACCAAGAATTATTAAGCAAGTTTGTATGTAGTGCAGTTCATATTTTTTGTGATCTCTGCGTCTGGTTTGGTGCATGCGAAGTAGGCGCTTTCAACTTTAACCCTTCTTTTCGTTGTTCGGTTTATACTTTGTGCGTCATTATTTTTTTCTTGGCTGACTGCACGATCATCATCTTCCTCACGATCAACACTGCCACTACTGTTCCTCCTTCGGAATGCTGTAGCTTTTAGGCTCATATTCATTCATTTAATTTATTTGGTTGTAGCGTTCATTCATACAAAGAAAAAAGTGATTCATTAAGATGGTTTTGGTAAATAAGTTAGCACGTGGAAAACATTAAATGTTTGCTCACTGGCTGACGCTCAACTACAGATGGAGTCAACAGGAGCAGTTATGTAAAGCGAAAACAGTACATCCGTTTTTTAGAACTTGTCGAATCAAGCGCAAATACCAAAGGTTTCTATGTCCTTTTGTGGAGTCTGTTTTTCGTTTTCGTATGTCATCAAACCTGGTTTCTAGTTGTGGTGGATGTGTGTGACATCACCGTCACACATTCGTCCAATGTCAAAACCACACAAATCTCCTAGTACCTCTCACCTAAACTACGAGTTTTGCACATTTTACCTGCATCAAACTGGTTGCATCATTATCATCAAAGGCAGTAACGCCAGCCATTCATAAATATTCCTTTCCACCTGAATCTAGCCTGAAATTTTTTTTTTTGCAAAGAATGCCCCTATTTATTTTTTCATTACGACTACCAAAGACGTTTGCGATTCTTCTTTACAAATTCCATTTCTAAAAATCATCGCATTCAAATCCGCATGGACTCATCTCTCTCGCTTGTACTTTTTGCTGATGTAGAACTTTGGTTAGAAATTGTGCGAGGTTGCAAAACAGCTACTAGTGAGTACAAAATATCACAGACTAATCCAAAATAAAACACCTGGATAGGAATGCAGGGGAGTTATATTTTTTGCTGATTAGAGATACAAGGAAAACGTTTAGAGATGCAGACTGCAGAAAGAGTTACTGTACAGCTTACTGTCTAGCTACTTTACGAGTTTCGAGGTGATTCATAGAATGGCGTACATTTCATGTGCACCTGTGAAAAGTCAAAGGGGAGTTTTAGCGTAGTTACATCTCAAGCATTGCAAACACATCTTACTATCTCACCTTGTAACTTATGATGACATATCGTGTCCGAAATTCGTAAGTAATAGTAGTGACGTTGGTCGGTGCTAGTCAGTAGACGTGGATAACCGGCTGGGCTAAAACGCGCACTAGCCTGTTTTTCTATGCCGAGATTTTTTATGACGTTGACGTCTGCAAAAATACAGGCGTAAAGGGTAGGTGTATTTGCAAAAAATGCTCTTTGTTCTCAATAGGGAGAGGGACAACAGCCTCGATGGATTTTGTGAGTGTTGTTTGTGTGCTGATGGTACTCACCTACTTCAGTCGGTTCCTCTTTTCATAAAGTACATTTTATTATTTCGTGCACCTGTTTGTGCATAAGAAGCACTTGTTTTCTCCCAATTTTTATTAGCACTCATTGACTCACCTCTTCTTCAATCTTTAGCTGATAAGACGATGACCGGCCAACTACTACTATTACTTGAAGACGGTGAGTTTGTTAGAACAATGTTAGTTTGCTCTTCTGTTTGCCAATGTACCTTAGTACCTTCAAGGTTTCAACTTGATGAATTGAGGAATATGACACACGTGCAGCTAAACTGCAAACGAATCTCATACCTTTTCCTCTGTAAATCCTACATGCGTAGTAAATTCCCATGCTCATGCTCACTATCTCCGCTCTAAATATTCCATATTAAATAGTATCTTCATTAAAGTTACAATGTTATAACTATAACTTTATCGCTGAGAGTTCAGAGATTTACTTGCACTCCCAATTCATTCCAAAGGAACAAAATATGCTTTGGTCTGTCCAGAGAGGCAACGAGTGAACGTCATCAATTCAAACGAAAAGTTATCATTGGTTCATCCATCATTCATGAGTGTGCTATTTAAAGGCAGTGTGTGAAATACTTGCAGCCCAGAAAATAGCCGAGAAGTGAGCAGTTAAATATTCTGACTGGTTGTACATATAAACAAAATAATAAAAAATATGTCTGTTGGGTGCCTGCTGCATGCATCAAACCAAACCACCATACCAAAAATACATGTCGCTCTTTTTTTCCTCAATAAAAAATGCTAGTTGCGGACTTGTGGTACATTTACTTTTGAAAGTAGATGAGTCGATATGTGTGCAATCCAGTGAAGCTTAGGTTTATTGTATAGAAATGCTGGTTTGCCAGTGGTCTCTTCCCCAAGTAGCATCGCATCGCATCGACATCCCATCATCATCAACATCCACGTAGAACAGGAGTAGAGAATAATAACAGACAGATCTTTTTTCCTAGTAGAGTGCCCAGAATTTTTCAGTGTACCTTTTATGCACATTTAAACATGTGCACTTTGCACTTATAAAAAAATGTGTGTGCGGCTGAGTGTGTAGTAGTTAGTTAATGAATTTGTTGTGGTCTGGTGGCGGATCACATCGCATCGCAGTTGTTGTCGTAGTATGTGTGCAACTGTGGAGTAAAAGATCTATGAAAAGCTTTTTCTCAGCATATCAGCTCATCACACATTTACGTTTGCTTTTGTAGTGCCAGGCAGTCGCCCACGACGGATAGCATCGATAGTCTTTTGACACTGGCGACGTTGTCGAGTATACAGTAAAAAGGAGTTGGACACTGACATGAAGTACAAAGTAAGTTAAACAGAAAAAAGGACGGACGCTCCTTTTGAGTTGACATAAAAGTGTCAGTGTGAGGCAATAAAGGCTTACAAGTGTATAGCTTATCCAAACAGTTTTCCAGAAGAGTTCGGGCTTTTAAAAGACTTAAAAACTCTGAAAACGTTGTCTGTGATAGATAAATTGGCTTATGTATGATAAGCTATCTACAAGCTCATCCGTGCTCTTGCATGAGGATCTTGCATAAAGTTTTTGAAAGAAAACAACAAAGTACCTACTTTCGCTGAAAGTTGATTTCCATTGAGGTGCAAGGAAATTTGCCGACGAAATAACGTGTGTGCCAAATGAATATGGGAGTTTTAGTTCATTCTGATCGAGCAATGGGTCAAGGCAGTCAGAGGGAAATTCCTATACCAAAGAAAAAGTGGATAAAGGACTATTTCACTTTGGGTTTGGGTAACACTCAAAATTTGCAATTATTTTTTAATCTCAGATCTGATCTTACTTAACTGTGCAGGGAAAGACTGACTTTACACGGGCTATATTTAAGTAATACCCAATGGCTTGGTGGTTTTTGCGCTTAACATTTAAAGCTTCTATTTAAGTGAGAGCTTTTGCTTTGGCACGTATGCATACTTAGAAATTTTTGAGGACTGAGCAGTTCATCATAAATTAGATATTTATTGACGTATTGACACAAAAACAGTAAAAACAACGTCGCTTTCCTATATACCTTACCCCTCCATTTGGAGAAAAGCCACCGTGTCGTTGGTTTTAAATTTGTTTACTAGGAATATTTTTTACTGCTTTGCGGATTTCCCAAGTGTTTTCCATTAGATGGCTGTGGCGAATTCTAGAAAGCTTCAGCTTAACCTTGTTTGCGAAACGAAGAGGCTGCATGGTAAAACTGGTGAATATTCAACATGTGACTTCCATACCAGATAATGAAATGACAGCAGCAGATGAATTTTTCGCAATGAGTGCGCTTCAGTTTCTCAGTAAACGCTTCACATGATACACCTACAAGATTTTCCTTGTAGTGCTCGTTAAAAATAATATCGTATCAATAAGCAAAAGTTTTGTCTTTGTTTGCGCGACTGTAAAAAATGTTTTTCTCTGTCTCGTAAAGCAGGCTCCTAGTTTGGAAAGTTTCGCCTGATTTCGCCATGAACATGCTGATCCTATTTTGTGTCACTCACTGCACTGTGCCTGTGAGAATAAAAGAATGCTAAATCCAGCGCCTTGACTCACTCCTTCATCTCCATTTGTCATGGGTACGCATAGAAAAATAGCTGGCACATGGGTTGCAGAATACAGATTAGGCAACATTGAGGACGCAGTTTATTTGCTGGGCGAAGGTCAAATGGAAGGTGTCTATGTCTCATCAAAATTTAAATGGAACTTTTAAGTCTGTAGTTATGAAATGGCCATGTTCGACACAAAGGGCAAGACTATAATGAGACCTAGTTTATCCTGCATGCAAAAATTCTCTAAAAAAATCCATTCTAAAATGATCATCGTCATGCTGCTCTGTGGTAATTACGTGCTTTACTAGCAACGCTTCTGCCTAGGTTGTTTTGCGAGTAACTTGGAGAATCGGAGAATGTGCATGTGCATGTAAAGTGCATTCTAATAGAATATTATGATGGTTAATGATTACAGGCGAAAAAGGATTCCCAGATTTGCCCAACAACAGTTCAGCAGGCGTCGCAATTGTACCTTCAAGTCAACAAAATGGGTATACAAATAATAACAACCACCACGGGACCATTACAAATGGGATCCACTACATGTCCCAAGCTTCAAACCACCATCCGTTTCAGAAGACTAATGGAAACAACAGCAACATTGGAAACACGGTGGGTATCTCCAGAGTACCTGAGCCCGTGAATGGTTACAAGGTTTCTGACCATTCCTACCGACGTGTTAGCAATTTGAGCCAGTCGCCCACGCTTGAGTTTAATGGAGGGACCAATCGGACCAAAAGGTAAATAATATATTATGTTATTCCGAAGAAAAGCAGCCATAAATCAAAAAAGGCCAATTTTACTGTTTGCATTTTTATCTAAAACAAAATTTTCATTTTTATCATCTCCAGTAACAGCAACAGCAGCAGTACGAGCAGTAGCAATGGCAGTGTCAGCAGTAGGAATTCCGGCACAAGGGAAGTTCATAACAAATTAGAGAAGAATAGGCGAGCGCATTTGAAGGAGTGTTTTGAATTACTTAAAAGCCAACTCCCAACTTTTGAAGACCGTAAAATCTCCAACTTGGCAATCCTTCGAAGTTCACTTCGACACATTCAGGTACGCATTTTCCTTGTAATACTCTCGTCCCGTAACAGATTTGTTATTAAAAATGAATATGTTTTCATAATCCTCACTTTCTCGGAGCTGTATACGCTTGACAGGAAGCATATGTCAAGATGACCTATCATTTATGTCATTCTGTAAAAGTCAAAAGTGAACGCGAAAGAAGCCTGGTAGCGCTCTCTTTCCCCTCCTTGCATGCCTTGTTTCCCTCGAGGAATTGCCAGCGTTTCATAAATTTCTTTAAATACCTGTTTTATTAGTGTCTTATCTCTTTATCACCACCACGGAATTTGTTTGTGTTCCTTCACTCCTTCATGAAAAATAACATCCGTGCCATTCAATCTCTGCATAAATGTTATAATTTGCACAGCGAAAAAAAAATTACAGAGAGAGAACAATGTGCTTTTACCCCCAGCGAACCAATCACAAACTATTTCTCCTAGCACTGTGCTTTCTTGAACGAGTAGAAAACAGGATATATGTGCTGTAAAAAACCGTGGGTGATGCTTCAGCGTTCACGTCGGATGGCATCGGCTAGACTTTATACCTATATAGACATAGAGCAGCAGCGTAATAATGAATTTCATGAAACATTCCTGGTCAAGTTTTTTTTTGCAACAAGGCAGGAGGGAAGGTAAATGTATGTGTAGTGCCGTGTATGTGTGCGTACCTACACGCAAATAGTAGATTAGAAGGTAAATTGTTGCGGGTGAAGTATAACGCTGTAAGAGCAATAAAGATAAACAAACTGGAATGTTATTTGCGTATTGTCTTCTCTACTAATAACTTGTTTGTGCAATCAATGGTTTTTGCCCAAGCATCCTAATAAGTTTAGTATGCATGACCATGTAACATTTTGCTAATACTGATACGTGCTAAAAACAAGCAAAATGAAAAAAAAAGATTTAATGGATTATATCACAAGGGAGAGAGCAAGAGCAAGTTGAAGAAGAAGCCAATAAAATCATCATAATAATACATACTACTGCGTATTGAAACTCTTGTTGAGCACGGCAGGCAGGCTAGAAGCTGATCTGGTCAGCCATACTTTCTTCTGCGGTGTAATGCCCTTTTCGCATTCACGCTTATGAATACATTAACCATTAGCCACATTAAAATTATTGTAGGATTTGCAGTCGTTAGAAGTGAAGAGAAGGCTGGCTTTGTTCTAGTCTTAAAGACAAGAGTTCAAAATTCGCAAGGTACTTTAGTATGAATTGCAACCATTTGCATTTGTATAATGAAGAGTCATGAAGCTATGCATATTAATGCTCCCAACGAGTTGAGAAAGAAGTGTACATATTGACAAATTCCTGGGACTGTGAGCACACACTCTTTGTAAATTCTTTCATTATTCCACGTCTCTTAAAAAAAGTCTCGTAGAATGCGCTGGGGAAATATGACAGAATTAAGTAAAGTGGAATGTTGGTGAAAGCGGTGAAAGCCGGAGCGATGATTTGACGGTGGTGTAATTTTTGTCTCTTGCAGAACTTGAAAAGAAAAGAAAGGGAATATGAGCATGAGATGGAACGTTTGGCCCGCGAAAAGATTTCCCTGCAGCAAAAGATAGCTTCCCTGAAGAAAGATATGCTTGGAAAATGGGATCATGTTGACTGGCAGTCTATAGTACCGGATGAAGCAGACATTGGAATTGAGGGTAGCAATGGGTCTGTCTCAAATACTGTCACAATTGAGAATAGACGCTATTCTCAGAACAGTGAGAGTCATAGCTCTGTTGATGTTATCCAAATTTCCAAGAGTGAATCTGAGCTTGATGATTCAGCAGACTCTCAGCAGCATCATCCACTTTCTCTCACTGTCAGTAACTGCCATACAGGTAGAGTGACTCCCTTGCCTTTGTACTTTAAGGAATGTTTAATCATGAGCTTATTTGTATGCAACCCTTATATTTTTTGTTTACAGGAGAAAAAATTCCAGGAAAGAAAGTGTTGGGCCGTGTTAATGGAGTGAACGGTGTATCAACTGGAGGACCTATTAGTCTAGTAACAGCAACGAAACTCAGTTCATCTCCATTGGCTGCTATCACTCTTGAAAATGAAAAAACTGCGAGTTCTCCTATTGGTAATTTAGTGTTGTTTCCTAAAGGAGAAAAGCAGCTGGGAACTTGTTGGTGATTCCCAAACGCTTTCAAACCACTTGTCTTTGTATCAATACTATTGTCATTGTTCCATTCTTGCAGGAGGTGCGAGTTACGTTAATACAGCTGTTAATTCAACCGGTGCGTTTTTATGCATTAAATTTTTTTACTTTCTCTGCTTATTACCATGGCTTGTAAGCGCGTTCATTACATTGGCTCTCATTCTTTTCAGGTTTCTCAGTTTTGAACAATGCGACTCTGGCGATGAACTCAGAAATGGCTACAGTTGGTCAGTATTACAGAAACGATGAGGAAGAGAAATTTTGTAAATGACAAGTCTAGTCTATTGTAAACTCCATTACTAATATTCAGTTACTGGTAATGAATTATGTACCTATTGTTCTAATTTAAAACTATATAGTGTGTAGCTAGGAATTTTAAAAAATCAATAATTAAATTATCCAATTCATAAGAAAAACCAAGATGTACATCATTAAATAATACTGCTAATTTTTTTTAAAAAGTATATATCCAAGTAATTCCTTCGTCAATACACAAATTAAAGACGACAGAAGGTAAATTTTGGATGCCTAAAATATATTTAAAAATCTAGTATCAGAAAGAAACATTTCCCAACACCCATGCCGTTGAGCAAAAGCAAACCAAAAATGTATAAAAAAAAACTCCATTTCATATAATCTCAATTTCAACATCATTTTAATCTGCAACAGCCACAATTTTTAGTTACACATATTGTACAGTTTTGGCATTAGAAATATCATGCTAGTGCCGTTGCACAGTTTGGAAGTTGGTTTTTATTGTTTGTCATTGTTGAGCAAGAACACAAGTGAAAAAAATTAACGATTTGGTTCGGTGCTGGTATTGATTGGAATTTCAATGTCATCACTGTTTTCATTATTACTGTACTGCTGTGTGGAGTAACTAGACTGTAATTGTTAGTTTAGCATTGCTATAATTTCATTAATTATGTACAATTATTTATCCATGTTTTCTATATAAGTATAGACTATTTTAGTAACTGAATGAGAGTGATGTCGCAAGACGTGCGTAGTGGGTAATTTGAGCTGGTCAAAAAACCTGTGCGAACCTACATTGTAGAGCCCTTAAATCCATCATCGCTAAAAATTTTACCAGCTGCATTTACGATGAAACTACGATTGTGTATGTAAAATTTACGGTATCCTTCTGTTTTTAAAAGTTGTACTGTATAAGTAGTAAATAATTACATACCCCCTACAATACGTTTTTTACAATATATAGAAGCAAAAATGAAAGAAAAACTTTAAGAGGGAGATGAGAATGGGAAGACTTTTCTTTCAAATTTTTGTGTTGTTGGTGATAAACTTTTAAAGTGAAAGTTACAGAGATGAGTGAGTGACGGTTTTGTATTGAATGTTAGTCCTACAAGAATAAGAAAAATGATAGTTCAGAATAGTAAAAAAGCTAACTTGAATGACAACAGAAACAAGTCAAAATAACTTTCTGTATGCGAAAGCATAACTTAAATTATTTGCATTATGAAGAAGTAATTGTATCAAGAAAATACCTGGGTTTGATATTGTTCGTCAATATCAATTGTTCTAAAGGAAAATGATAAGTCTAGATTTTAAAATACGGTAGGATGAGATACATACTCAGAGCATTCCAGATTGTCTTAAACAGTAAAGTAAATTAGTTTCCACTCTCCTATTTATGTATTTATAAGTACATGCTAGATAAGACCTTACATGTAATCTATACGATTTATATATGTATCTAGCTATAGGTGTATACTATATAGATATGGAAGAATATTTGTGAAGTAGTATACATGTGTTATCATTACTTTTTTAGCAATCTACAAAGCAAGCAACGTCATGATAGTACTGTGCATATAAATGTTTTTGCTGTACTGATAAGAAATGAAAACAAAAAATTGCACTTTTTTTGCTTTATTATGTTATTACAAACATACTACAAAAATGCTTTCTTGTGCTAAAAAAAATAAAAAAATCTTAAGTAACCTTGTATTATATAATTATATCTTCGATTTACATAATCAATTACATAAAAAATCAAACGCTGAATCATTACCGTAAAAACATTAGGTAGAGAAGGAGAAGGGTGACGATGGATAAACTAAAATAATCTTTCATATTTACATAGATATATACTAGTATGGAAGATTTTTTCTTCATTATCAAAGGTAATATTTAAAAAAAAGTTAACACCCTTTTTTGTAATTCTTAATTACTACAATGTCCATATACCTAAACTTTAATGTAGCTGATAACGTATTGACATATATATGTACATACATGAGTGTATTTTCTTCAACACAATTTATAATGTGATTGTCGTCGTCATATAATATTCAACCAACCCAAAACAGTTAATACATGAAGATTACATTATTACTGTTATCATCAATTTTGTCACAAATGAGCAGGGAAGGACCCACATTAGGAGAAAGTCCCTTTCCGTTCTGAAAAACAGAATTTTAAGAACCTTTCCAAACCCCAAGCAAAGAGTATCATTGTGAGTAGAGAAACGAGTTAACAATGATTGATGATAATGATGATGAAGTAAATAATGAAACAAAATGTATTATATCCACTTTGCGGTTGATTCGGACTGATTTCTTCTCTGGAACTGGCTGACTATATTATTATATTATGCAATAGGCATGTAATATTTATTTAGTGTTGAGAGTATGTCCTTAAGGTACATTGTTATTGTTGTTACACTTACAAAGTTACAGGAGAGTATAAAATAAGGGAGAATGCGGTAACATATTGCAAAAACAAAAAAGCCCCATATGCATACTTACCTAGATTTGATGGTTATACAGTTTAAAATAATATGAAGTAACTGCTCTGTTTTTTATTTCTCCCAGTGTCCTTTACAATAGAGATACGTGCATACAAAGTAATTTTATTATTTACCAGTGAAACAGCACATGCCAGTAAGAAATTAATTAGCTATTTATTAATATCCAAATAATTAAGTGATGGAGCCCCGTGTTATAAATCACGAAGTACATACTAATAATCATATTAGCTACATATTACTACATTCATAGCGTCCAGTGTAAAAAGTAAGGAATAATAAAACTATGAACCGTACAATTTTTCTTTTATTGTGAATTGAGAAACTTTATTAACTTCATTATATTCTGTCATAAAGGCATCTCATTTTGGTACGCTCAAGTCATTTCAGATCCTTTTCATGCATGGCATAGCTTTGCAATCTTGCAAACATCAGCTAATAGCAAGTTTACGAACTTATTAACTACGAGCTACTCAATATTGGGGCTGGCCAAACAAAGTGGGAAAAGCTTTAAAGCATTCACTCTTTGGTTTTAGCAAGGATGTGACAGTGTCGAGAGCTGAACCCGTCCATTTCGCGAAATATGGCATTTCTCGAAGCGCGCTTTCTGCGAGGCTATTTTTCTCATGCAGCTTCCCCAGGAGGATATTTTGGATTTATTCCACGAAGAAAATTTTGCTGAAGTATAATAAACTGGAATTAAAACTTACCATAACTAATTGTAGGCATATCCGTCATGGAAAATAGCTGTAAATTTACCTGTTTTATCTTATAATAATGCATAGCCCAATCCCAGAAAGATGTTTAGAGTGTTTTGCGGCAATTATTATGCAATTGAACCATTTTCATTACAACAGAATTATTTTCATCATGTCTGTGTAATATGCCGATTTTCTTGCATCTTAAAAACTTAAATAATTTGAAAGGAAATGTACTATAGACTCTTGTTTTGATATACATTCGTAGTAATTTATTAACACGCATTTTCAAAGTAATTCTGGTAGTACAATAATTTATAGGTATTTTTACTCTACCAATCAGTTATTTCCACGGTCATAAGTCATGAAATTTTTGTTGCACAGTTTTTATTGATAAACTCTACTTAAAACATTAAGTAAATAATGATTCCGTAAAGAGAACATTTCGATGTTACTAAGCTAGTTATTTTTAAGCTACCTTACAAGTAAAGACCCTTAGGTGTATATACACTTAATATTGGCTAGATACATGTAACTCTTAATGACGATTTATGCAGGAAAGGATCAGGTTGAACTCAATTAACAAATGATGGTACACTCAAGCGACATCGAGAGTCTGTTCAACGCACTTGAAGCTAGCCAACTTGCCTCAATGATACAAGCCCACTAATACGCGCTGCATGATATTCTAACAGAAAATGTAATTTAAACTGAGAAATGAAAAACCTGTTTTTAAATATAGCCGCATTTTCCCATAGGTTTTGAGGCCTAGGAAATGTTTCTACGTGCGCTGATTTTTGTTAATGGAATGCATTGTGATAAAATTAATGCATAAATCGTCCTTAAGGTTTTGACTTGTGGTTTTTAGGCAGTCGCTAAATGTGTGATGACGGCATCTTTTACTTGAAACAGTACAAAATGGAAAAATACTCCAGAGTTCCTCTTTGTGGACATTGAAAAACTGTCATATCATAAACATTTTTTTATACTTTATGAGTGATCGATTCTGGAATCTGTGCTGATATCTCCTTATTTCTACAACACTCCAATCTGCACCTCCAATTTTCTTTAATGGGTGCTCACTTCCAAAAGGGGGTTCTCTAGAAAGTGGCAAACAGCGGAAAATAAGCATACATACGCTAATACCAAAACTGAAATTCAGAAGTTTCTGAAAGCTATTCCAAACCCGGAAGTGCAGATCTTGTCTGGCAGTTTCCCACACATCACTAATGGATTGTCATAAACTTGTGGGGTAAAAGCACTTTACTAGACTAGTAGCATTCCAGAGTTTGTACTACATGTATGGTATGGCATATATGCAAAAAAATTAATAATTATTAGTGTGCATAATATGTAGAATGTATGGCTTCTGCGTAACTCAAGTGCGAAAGGTTACGAAATATCGGTCTGGTTAAAGGAAGGTTATAGTACGAGCGCTAACGTTATGTGCACAGTCCTTGTCCACCTTTAAATTAAAGGGGCATACAAAGGAAATGCAGACCAACAATGCCTCCAATGTCTTCAGAAATGACTTTTACCACACACCGTACTGCGACATCACAAAACCAACATCACACATACAACTAACTAACATCACACTTCATCACTAACATCAAATTTGAGGGGTTGTCATATTTAATCTAAAATCGAATACACTTCAAAATTCATGGACCCACAGTAAAACACAACAAATTCAATGATACAAAATCCACACTTCACCTTCTCGCATTGTAAACTCATTACAGATTTTAATCGATTTTAGATGTCTCTAAAAATAAAAGTTATTTCTCACACCTCTCACAATTGCAGTCATGATTTTGCATAAAATAATTTAATTGAAAACACTATAACGAATTAGCAATTATTGAGGTAAAATCATACATAGCTTTGCTTGAGTCAAATTAATCCGCTGGTCGCTTTTCGCTGTGCTTCCGTGTAAACTCTTCAGCATTTTTAAAGAATTTCCTACGATCCTTAACATACTCCTCTGCCAAGTCTGCCCGCAATGGGTGCTCTGGTTCCGGATCATTTACAAGCGCCACAAGTGCCTGTATTACTAAGTGGAGAAGCCAAAAAATATTCGTACTCGTACTTTCAGTATTTGCAGATAAGCTCATAGATCGCTTGTAAATCTCTCTAGTTACCTTGATCTGTTTTTGTTGCAGGCTTCCAATTCTCTGCACTTATAATTGGTAGACATACTTGTCCTTTCTCGTCAATATTTGGATGATAAATTTTAGTTTTAAAATTGATTTTTGGAGGTTTAAAGGGATACTCAGCAGGGAAATTGATTTCAATCTTAAAGGCACCTTTATTATAAGGAGCGTTTTCCTAAATAAGCAACACAGCCAATTACTTTCTACTGCTGAAAATAAACCACAGAAAATAAACAGAAACTGCTACTTACCGGAACAATTAATCCTTGCCAATAAAGTATATTGGAGTCATCTACAGTGATATCTCGAAAAGCTCTAACCCCATTGGTGCGGAGATCCTGTAATTCCTACGAAATCATACAAAAAGCTATTTTAGGAAACCATCAATTTTTAAATGACTCATCCCCTCATCACACTTTTTTTACCTTTTGAAGACGTCGAGTTGCAGCCATATCTAATATTTATTTAGAGACTGTAACTAGGAAGTGCCCACAGCGTAACTTTTCTCTCAAAGTACTCGTCTTTCAATTAAAAATTTCTTTACAAAAATGTTGACAGTAAAAATATATAATAAAAAATATTAATCGTCAAACTCAAAGCGTTGTTGTACGCTCAGTTACAATTTCTTTTCAAATAAATTATTTCGCTCTGCCACTAGCAAACGTCGTACATAAAAAAACACCGTGTATAAACCGAAATACAGAATTAATAAAAAGCAGTGAAAGCAGGTTATCCCTCATAAAAACTTTTTTCTACTCTACCTGACAGACAGACTCGCAACTTGCGTAACACTCACTCTGATAAAGTATCTCCGGCAAAAAATTGTACTCTGTTGTTACTTGTTAGTGCTAATCGAGAGGGTAGCAATAGGAAAATCGTCTTATCTTGCATTTTTTAAAGCGAGAGGATTTCATAGCCAGCCACTACCACCACCATCACTATATACTACAGTTTTGCCAGGCAAAAATTTTCCCGTTGTTGTTGTTGCCCTGTTACCACTTACCACCACTACTCTCCCACAAAGCACTTTCGATGACTTTACCTAAAATCCATATTAGCTAGTGAAAGATTCTACGGAAAAGAAATTTTTTTTTTGCTACCTCCTCCTCTGTCCGCCCGTTCCTTCCTATCCTCTACGGCCAGTTTGCAGCAAGCCATACCTTCCCTAGTTAAAGGGTTACGCAAAGAGTACAACGGATTGTGATGCTATTACGCGTATTGCGCTTTGCATGCAACCAAATTTTTTACATGGGACGGAATTGCGTTGCCCTAGCTGCTCATATTATACACCCTTGTTCCTTGGGAGAAGTGGAAAATCTGTGTGGGACTGTGTACTGCTTATATTGTGCGTTGCGTGGACAAACGGATGACTTTGTATGCGGTAGGGATGCTGAGGCAAAAAGATATATAGGCGAACGTGTAGATGGAGATGGAAAATTTGAGAGTTTATCTGACGTGTGTATACAAAGTAAGAGTGTCGGAGTGAGAGATCAAAAGATATTCTTTTGGATATTTAAAAAAGGGACATCATCATCATCATCATGATGAAAATGAGCTAAAAGTCGTGAAAAAAAGTTTTTACTGTAATAAAAAATATCTGACTTATTTTCAGTTTTCTGCAGAGCCCTGTGGAAAAGGTAGTATAGTAGAAGTAGCGGAGGAGGAGTGTATGGAAGAGGATTAAAATTTTTGGGGAGCTAGAAAATTTAGTGAGAAAGCAGTCAACTTATTATACGTATTTATAGTGATGTAGCTGCAAGTGAGTACTGTTAACTAAAAGATCTCAGTAAGGTTAGCACTGATACAAAAATATAAAAAAAAGGATCTGGACACATAGTCTACTATTGACTGTGAGCAGGTAAGTTGCTAGTTTATTGGCCTTGTCATGCTCATTCAACCTTATCAAAAAAAAAATGTTATGTTGTATGTTTGTTTTGCTTAGTTAAATTAACAGTTGTGTTGTGAGGTAGCCAGGATTAGCTTCTATGGGCAGTTTCTCTATTCAAAGTATAATGTAGGTAGAGAGAAGACGTTAATTTTAGAGCTGAAACTAACGGAAAGAAAGACATTTTTATTCGGTGTTTTATTAATGTTTTTCCTTCTGTCTTATTTCAGATTCACGCTGTGCTATATCGTCTTCTTCAAATTACTTTTACGCTCAAATAGCTGTAACCTATGTAAAAGGTGGAACCTTAAGCAGAGTGAATGTTTAGGAGAAGTGCAGGTAAAGTTTGCTTCGCTTTCTTTAAAAAGATCTATAATAAATGCAAATTAGATAAATCAGACACTCTGTAGCCATGGGTCTATGAAAAATCTTTTGTTGGGTACATTGGTGCATATAAGGTTGGCCACTTTTTTGTGGAGAATTGTACAAATAGGTATAGCATAAAGGTAGTGTCTTTTGTTTGACATTATCCTTAAAAAATGCTCCGAGTGGAGTGCAGGGAGTTGGCATTTCGTCATTTTGACCAAATCAGTTTGACAGATTACAGCCTTGCTCGGTTTTTCTGTCAGCCATCTTGAAATAGGATTCTTGAGAGGTTCATTTTTATATTAAATTATGGGAATTTAGTGAAACTGATTTTTATTTCCAGATCTTAATTTCCAGAATGTCAACGAGTGTTGAGAAGGAGGAGTTGCAGGGAGGGTCAGCCACTGGCAATTGCCTTGATGAGACTGAAAATTGTAAGCCTGATTCAGAGGAGCATGGTGTTCGGAAAGCAGTGGGGAGAAAGAAAAGGATATTATATGATAGAGTAAGCACTATTTTATTTTTTATTTGGAAAATTTTATTTGGATTTCATCATTGATAATATTATGTATATTTTGGATTTATTCTATAATCTAGGAGTTCCTCATAAAGTGCTTCCATAACCCTGCTAGTACCCGTAAACCACATGGGTTTCCTATTCCACATCTGGATTGTACACTGGGGCTGTCTAAACTCAAAAGATCACCCTTCACCGCTCCATCATCATATCCGTCGTAAGGGAGCTTGTAAAGATTAAAAATTTTCACATGTCAGTTTTTAAATTTAAATTTTTAATTTTTTAGGAAACGCAAAGACGATGTGGTCAAACGAGATCGAGACAGTGACGACAACATTAGTCTTCGACCGCATAGCGGAAATTTTGCTGCTGGATTAGGCCCTAATGTATCTTCTCCTTCGCATGCTCCTCCAATAAGCAATTTTGGCCGTAGTCATCCAATGGAGGATCCACCAAAACCGTATGAAAGGTAATTTGACTAATAGTAATATTAATGTAGCCTAGAACATGTTGTTCTTATTTGTTACTTTTACACTTTGATAGAGATTATCATCGCAATAACTTTCGCTTCGGAGGAAATCGACGGGATGGGATGGACAGAAATAGGATGGATAGGGATCGTGATATGGATCATCGTGAAAGACTAGGTAGAGACCGTACATCTGGTAGTAATCACCGAAACTCCAACTCCTGGTCTAGCGATGGACCAGATAACTCTGACTGGTCAAGACGGCGCAACGGTGCGCACTTCCCTCGCGACAGAGATTATGGTCATGGTGGACATTCTGGTAAACGGTATGACCGTGACAGAGGCAGAGATATGGAAGAACAAGAACCAGAATGGTTTTCGGGTACAGCTGTTTATAATTAATAAAGTCTATTTGATGCATTATACTTCATGAATGTGAGTACAAAAAAGCTTTCTTTACTAGGCGGGCCATCTTCGCAACACGAAACCATTGAATTGCGTGGATTTTTGGATGATGACCGTAGAGAAAAGTCTGATGAATTACAAAATGGAGCTGAAAAGAACGTTGAACAAAACGGGGATGCGGACTCTAGTAGTGAAAGCGCTAAAAATGACAACGTTTGCGAAAGTCCCATGAATTTAAGTATTGAGAAGATTCTCAAAATGGATCGTATTCCAGGATTAAACGTAAATCTATTCTAGTAATACCTATATATGCACGTATGTAGATTACAAATAGATAATCCTAAACGTATGTATTCTCTCTATTACAACGCAGAATGATCTATTGGAAACTGAAGAACCAAGTGGTAGCTCACGATTTAGTCAGTTCTTTATGCGAAATTCAGCTACGCCAATTTCCGGCACTGGAAACAGTTCTCAATTTGATATACATCAAAATCCAATGTTTGCCAACCAAGAAGGTAAAAATCAGTCAAATGTAAGGTTTTTTATATTTTTATCAAATATTTTTTTGTTTACATTTTATTGTTGCCTTTACTTGACAGACAAATCAAAGGCAGTACATGAAATGGGCGAGTTGCTTCGAAATATGCTTATTAAAAAAGGTCCACCAATTGAGACACTGCAAATGAAGGAGGCTGCCAAACCTCCACCTGCTTCCAAAAATGATGTTGATGCATTTAAAAAACTTGTAACTCCTTTGGTAAATATTTTTAAAGAATTGAATATAGTATCGGAGATGTACACAACTTATGAGCAATCATGTAAAATATTATGTTTTACAACAGCTGGAAAAAGTACTCCAGGGACCCACTACTCAAAAGAAGCCACAGGAGGATAGTGGAAATGTTTTGGATATTTTTAAGCAGGCTCCTCAATCCAAGTCACAACCGCCAATTCCAGCTCATGAAGGACCAGCCCGAAGCAACTCACTTCAGGACATTGTCAATCATATGGTTAATAAGCCAGCCATACCACCGACACAAGGGGAAAATGTGCCTGTCGTCACGCCTAATCAAATACTTCAAATGATTCCCCCGGACATGCATCACTTAGTCATGAACTATAACATCTCAGAATGGGATTATGTCCAACTGGCAAACAGTAAGCTTTCAGCTGTTTCTTTTTCTTGATGGTAACAAGGACAAATACCTAATAATAAATTATTTTTCATTTTAGTCGCAAAATCTAATGAATGGACATTTCGTTACGTACTGGATCAATTTGTAATGCAACAGTGCAGCCCACAACAAGGTTGGGTCTTTAGTGGAATATTGAACTTGCTAATTAATGGACGGCTCCGTCTTCCTGGCATAATCTTGGCAGAACAGCCGGTTAACCATGGAATGCCGCAAATGCCTCAACAACCAATGCCAAATCATCGGGCTCCACCTAATTTTGATAATTTCATGCCACGACCAGCAGAAGATGGTCCAAAGGATATGACAAAACGCAGTGGTACTCCAGTCTCCAGCATGGCATTTACTCCCACTTCTGTCATGCGGAAGATGACAGCTGATGGAAGTAAGGCAATGCCAACACCACCTGGTCCACAAGGATTTGTACAGGTGCCTATGGCGGCTGGTGGCCTGCTACCAACTCCACCCACTACACTTCCTGTGATGATGAATTCCAATAATCCTAACCTTGCGTCATTAATGTCGAACATGGGTCGACCACCTCCGCCACAAATGCATTTTCGAGCACCACTTCCGATAATGGGTATTTTATCTCTCGAATGAACGCAATCATTAAGGATGAGAAAGCTATACTAATTTTATACTATGTCTGTATAGGTTATCCACAACACCCTGCAAACTTCCATCCACAAATGATGCCACCAAACATGCATGGTCCCGTAATGATCCCTCCTCCGTTTCAAAATATTCTTCCGAATCAACCTGTTTACAAGGTGGATGAAAACTAATTTTGTTATCTCTGAATAGTGCAACTCAGTCATAAATTCAATTTTGAGCATGCTCTTAAATTAATTGCTAGAAATGGAGCTCTTATTTACTTATGAATAATGAAAGCAAAGCAAGCATGAATCAGTCGTACAAGAAAAACTTTCATATTAAAGTACCTTTATGAAAAATTTTCGTTTCGTGATTAGGTATTAAAGGTGTCTTTAATACCACAGCAGCGGTTTGATTGTGTTTAGAATTCACAGCCGACGTGAATTCTTGAAAAAAATAAAAATTAAATGAGTGCAAAACATAAAGTATTACAATACTGTTACTGTGTATTTAACTTTTCATGAATATCTGCCTTTGTAAGTCCCATAATTATTCGTTTCAGATTTGCGGAAGCTTCTCCTAGTTTTATTTTGCTGACCAAGTAAGACAAGTCAATTTCCTCCAGCTCATTCTTTCGTTTCACATGACACCTAAAATTATATTTCGTTATTTCATAACTATAAATGCTCATCTTTATTTTTAACTTTTAACTGTACTGTTACCTCTCTTTATCAGTTACTTTGCTCATTGAGCACACGGCACACTCACTGCAGTTTTCCAACTCATATTTCCCGTATATTCGCTCACAAAATGCGCATATTCCAGCAAAGGCCTTCGAATCCAATTCATAATCATTGTCAATGTTTAAATATGATTCTTTTAGTTCTGTCATTTGAGTATCAGAAAATTGTCTTCCAAGTACTTCCGTAAGTGCTCTCTGTAATGACTAGTTAAAACACCGAAATTTTACAATCTTTCCGCAGTGAGCAAAGATAAAGTAAAATACCTTGACTGTAATGGACTTTCCTGTTGGATTTTCGAGTATTCTGTATCGTTGATATATCAGATTGTACAAATGAAAGCGAGGCTCTGTTATTATAACATAGTCGCGTAAATACGTAACGGGTTCCAAATCTATAAGTAAAAGTGATTTTTTTTTGGCCCGTCATAAGTATTTAATACTTTCTTTAGTTCATAGTTAATTACAAGCTATAAGTTAAAATTACATACTACTCACCTCGTAGGTACTTTGAGTTCCATGGAACTCCAAAGGTTGCACTGTTACGAGTGCATGTACGTGGAAATGCCAACCATTCTTCTTCGTTCATTGAAATGGATTTTGTCTTGAAATCTGTTTGATACTTTTTTAGGCTCTCAGAAAGTCGTACAATATCTTCGTTTAATGTTTCCATTTCCTGTAATTAACATGAACACATTTAGGCTTGTCGAAGCTTATCAGCCTTTTGCCATCTTACTCTATCGTACCTTTTGACTCCAATATTCCTTCTTCAAGTGACCGTCCAAAACGTCGCGAAGGCTTTTAATTTGCTTCAAATAAGAGTCAGACTGTGCAAGAGGCTCTTCACTTTGCTCATCTTCATTCTCGAAGGATTGATCAGTCTGGCCATGTAAAAAAGTGTTTAGCTGAGTTTCCTGAAGCTCTTCGTTTCTCCCTTCACGGGCTCCCTGAGAGCTTGCCTCAGGTTTCTCGAGTTCCTTTTCCTCTGATTCCTTTCCTTCATCCTTTGCTTTTTTCTTACGCCCGTGTCTTCTTAGTTTCTGTTTTTCGTATGTAAAAGATAAAACAAAAACGTCTACAGAGGGAATTATAAACACAATGTACCCATGGGTAGAATGGATCATCATCACCTTTGCCTTATTTGCACTTCCAGAATCGAAACCCACCACCGCTCCATGCTCAGTAATAATATTCCTTGGAGATGACTTTGCTCCTGTTTTTTGACCAAGCAGAGTTAGCACTGATTGATGTAGTGGTGGCAAGGTTAACTGTCAATTAAAAAAATGTCAATTTCGCATTTTCCAATAAAAATCTACAATCAATTTTCTTTCCCAACTCACAGTAAGAAGCTGACGAGAAGATCGGTCACCAACTTCATTCGAACTTTTAACCTTTTGCTGTGGTCTTAGTTCATCACCAAATATGTGAAAAAGAATTGAATCTGCATCTGAAAGTGAGTCCTGACTGCTACTTTCAACTTCTCCGTCGCGATCTCTAGTTTCAAAAGACCGCAGCCTTTCTTTGCTATCAGCCATTGGTTTATTAGCTCGGTCAAATATGGGCAACCTATTTCCTTTAACAACAAAATGCGACATTCTTTTGCCACTCTTTGCAAATGATGCAGATGGTATAATCGAAAGTGCAGTAGGTTGTTCATTACTGGAGCAATAAAGGTCTGGAGCAAAAGACACCAATGGAAAGTTTATTGGAAGATAGCTGAAGTCTACTGGGGCACCCTGAGCTTTCTCTTTTAAATTCTCTAAAGCAATCTCCCCTTCGATTCTTTCATTGGACTCTACTCTCTTCATTCTAGGTTTCAACCTGGCCCTGATAACCTTTTTTATATCTTTATCACTAAAGCATGAGTCTACAGAATCACACTTTGTTGAACAAAGCCTAAGATTTCTCCAGTTTCTACAGCCAAACTTTTTGTAAAAGTTTGACCAAGGATCATTCTGAAACTGCTCCACCTTTTTTTCAACGTCATTAATCGTTTTATAGTTTCTGGAAAGAAAGAGGAGAAAGTCTTTAGGAAGAATCTCATGATGTGCTCGTTGACTCATTTTTCTGCAAAGCAAGTGAGCGCTCTGAAAACTTATTAAAAACTGTTCATGCTGTGGCTCAACCACGACTTTTCAGCACAAATCATGATGGAACACTCGTTTCCATATTTCTTGAAGAGGCTATTTTTACTAACATGCATATTCGATCCTTTCTTTGGATCTGCGTGACCGATAAACCGCATCCATTATTCTATTATCTCTTGTGCTAAACTTTTTTTTACAAGTGTTTACTCTCTCACTCCCGGTGGCTGAAGTGCCCATTCTCAGAGAGAACAATAGGAAACCCTTAAATGGAGTGCCTATGCCGTGGTTTTGCAAAAATGAAATAAATGCAAAGTGGGCACGCAAACCCCGAGCAAATAAATGCTTGTGTGGTATGGAGGTCGATGTATCAACTTACCCCTTCCAAAATTTTTGGGCTAGAAGACCTTTCATATGCAATTGGAGATCCTGATCTGTCTTTCTTCTTTACGCGTATCTTCCCTCTACCACCCTTTGGGCTGTTTGATCTAGAAATTGAGAAATTTCTTGGAGTGGAGTGATGGAAAATACTGGATGAGTCTCGGTTGACGGAAGAACTTCTATTGTCGCAATCAAAATCACCATAGGTAGAATCAACTGACTCTCCCGTTGTAATGGAGTTCTGACGAGTAATAGCATCCACACTCTTTACCCTTCTTAGATCCAGGATTAGTACTCGACGGTTATGAAATTGACATTGCTTTGTGTCCGGCTCAGGTGTAACGCATTTTCGAATCTTTTCCAATGCAATACTGATAAAATTGAGAGTGTTTAGTAGCATGTAGCATTAACCTTCACATGTAATTTGTGAACTAATCAACTAATAATTAATGATAATATATAATCCTTCTCACCTACTGGACCTTGGCAGAGTAACAGAGCGTCTTGAATAGTTTTCTGGAGTTAATGGCCGAGAGTCTGTCTCTGTAAAGTGCTTGTACATGTCATCTGACACCCACTCATCGGTTTTACCATGTGATGGACACATTGCACCATCCTGTAACGGAATATTATTCACAGGGCCTTAACTTTGGAAACACAGTACTTGACTCCATTGTAGTAAATAAATTTTTGTTACTTTCAAATGCGAGGCATGTTTGCATCTCGACGAGCACCCTCTTCGCGCAGCAGACGGCCTCGCATCATTTATTTTCCTTTCATTAAGGCAAAGTGAAATTCCTATGCATTCCGTTATTATCCTGGCATCTCTGCTGTCGGACTTCTTTAGTGAGAAATAATTGACAAATTGGCAATATTGCAGTTGTTGCCAATAGGTTAAAACTGTAGGGGCAAGATAAGACCTAGTTAAAAATGAATGGGTTTTTTTTACCTTCCGTCTCCTGGACTTCTTTAAATGCTGAATTTTTTTTCGAGAGCCTGCCGCGACTACAGCTTTTCTTAAACGGAACATTATCGAATATGTACAGGGCTCCTTAATAAAACAAAAAGCTTTCTATTTGATTTGGTGATTAATAAGCAATGAAAAACACTTTTCTCCGTAATAAATGCAAATTGTCCGGATAAGTGGGTGGTAATCCCATGAGTGGTCTGACAAGCCGCAATACAAGAAATAAATTGACAGTGCAAACACATCAGCACTCTAACAAGCAGCACTTACAAAAACTCTGTTGAGAGCGTGCAAAGTTTGATCAATTTTTCTACTTTTTCAATTTTCATACCCTTTTTGCCTTTGCAAAAACCATTTTCTTTCTAACAAAGCGAAAGCGCTTTCTCCACAGCAACAGCACCACAAAGAAACTATGTAGCAGTACCCCACCCATAGAAATAACTTCACTTGTGGGAAACACAAACCCTTTGTAAAATTAGATAGGGGGAAGATAGTCTTCTCCTGTTACAATTTTGCATCGCACAATAGCTCTTGCTTTTTGGTCACATAGCCGCATTCGTATTCATGCACATATCCATACACACAGGAAGGGATATAAAAATTTACCAATTTTATGATTGCATGCTCAATGCTGATGGAATTGGAAGTCTCTGTCTGTCTGGGTATGTTTGCAGTGTGCACTCGTTCTCCTGCTCCATCATCCATTCCCTCAGTAGTACAAAGCATTGCAACACTTGCAACGAAGAACATGTTCAGTTCACATATATACAATTGCAAAGATATAGAAAAGCGTACATAAAAAAGTGGACTGACTAATAAAATGCACGATATTACATTATACAATCTATGCGCTACACTGTTTCTCCAATCCATTTGTTTTCTGCACGGATTTGGGGTTTACCCCTGAAAATCTCGTTATATGAACAAAACTATCAAGTTTTTTATAATAGCTGTAAAATATATAATAAAATTGTCAACAGAGTAGAGCATCAATTAGGAGGATCATGGTTGATGGCAGAAAAATCATAAACTAATCGGAGAAATGGAATCGAAAATCACTGGAAAACGAAAGAGTAGAGTAGAGTAGGTGAAGTGGGTGCTCTCGGCATTTAAAAATCTCATGTACTATTAAAAGGATGAGAGACATTTAAAAGTAAAAAGGTTCGATAGAAGGACCTTTTAAAAAAGCGCTCGTCTTCGTCGAAAAGATGTATAGGGGATTTCATCATCATGGAGGTGGTCGCTTCGACTACGGCCGAAGAGGTTTGAAGTTATAGGATACTTTGTTGGAATGTTTAGTTGTGATTTAGTGATTTCTAAGTGCTCTTTGTTTTAATCTTCTAGGACCTCCAAGCAATGACATGGTCATCGAGCTCATTCAGGAGTTCCGTGGGTTGAAGCCGTATTTACAAAAGTTTCGAAAGTTTATCATGGAAAGTAAAACGAAAGAAGAGTATTTGGAGGATATCCTTTTCTATCTGGATGTCAGTAAGGATATTATGGCGGATGAGTAAGTTTAATCAACACTGGGAATAACGTAGAATTGCAATGGTTTAGCATGTGTAGATCTAGCAAGGTTTGTTTGGCTCTTTGTAGAACGCACGGCGTCGACCAGTTGCGGGGTTACATTGACAAAATTCATGACATGATACGGAAGAATCCTTTAACAGAGGTATGTTGCTAGTTGCTAATTGGAGGAGACATGATAGGAAGACGCGTGTTATACTTTGTTTTTAATAGCTTCCAGGAAGGGGGCGATCAATGGATGCTGTCGATGAAGAATTTGGTGATGATGATCGTCCAAGAAGCCCTTCTCCTGGAGCTCGAGGCTCTGACAGTGCCACCAATAATATTCCTTTAATTCCAACTCATGGTGCTCATCGGACAGTAAATGTTGATTTTACATCTCCGTCTCGTAAGATATATACTTTAAACCATCGTCACAAATCAACAGTTGTCAATAATTTTTAAAACCCTTTTATAGAGTCTTCAGCCTCAGCAAATGACGATAGTTTTGATGAGTGGGGAAGACCAAACTATACAAGGCACGAAACATTCAAGGATGTTGATATGCGAAATAGTTATTATAATCCAAGTAGTTCGGGCGCAAGTGACATAGGACAGAGGCGTTGGAGCGGGGAAAGTGATTTTAGTGGTGCTCACGGCATGGGACGGGGAATAGGAAGAGGAATGGGTAGAGGGAATCTAATGCATCATCGTAACGAAGAGTTTCGCCCAGATTACGAGCATCGTGGTGGAAGAGGTCGACCGTTACACGAAAAAGAGTTTGTCCGACCTCCAGACTGGTTTCAGTTAGATAGAAATAGATCTTCAGACGTAAATAATCGGACTTTCAAGCCACCCGAGTGGCTTACTAGAGAAGATCCGCCGCCTTCACATAATGGAAATGTTAGTGGTGATGGATGGCAGCAGCCAAAAGACACTGATGGGGGTTTTCGTGGAGACTTTGATAGAAATAGAAGAGAGAATAAGGAAGATTGGCGACGAAACACACCTGCTGAAGAGGAAAGAATTAAATATTTGAAGCAAATAGAACAAAACTTTGAAAGACGACCCACTTCCGACTCACGTCATGAAACCGATGATGCTTCGTCGACTTTTGAAAGACGGAGGAGGAATGATGAAGAGAGGCAAAGATCTCATATGGAAGTAGGCTCTGCATATTCTTCTTCCACAAGTCGAATAAATTATCCAGCACAGTCACATAGTATGCCCTATGGCGTATCGCCAAAGCCAGGCCATTACTCTAACCAAGGATTACTTCCTACACCATCGTACTCTGGTGGCAATCAATCACATCATCCGAATGCGCCAATTGGTAGAATGGGTATTGGTATGCAAAGTGCCAAACCTCCAATAGCTAGAGGCGTGAATCGTCCAATGAACTATCAGCCTTATGGGAATTTTAATCGCCCAGGGACTATGGCAAGCACATCTAACTACCGTATCCCACCCCCAACTATGCCTTCAATTACAGTACCTCCTAGAGCTCCTCCTTCTTCAACAACTCAGCATGCAAGTGACCAATTTCAAGGATTTTCTACTTACAACAGTTCGGTGGAAAGATCCGCTGAAGAAATCAGAGACATTTCTACAGCAAAGGCCAAGAACTGTTTTCAAAGAATCGCAAATCGAATTACTGGTTCTGGGACACATTCAGCATCGTCTACCATGACATCTGTTTCCCCTGGACCAGCTTCTCCGACGAGTACACCAAATGATCATCAAGGGTCGTCTTTACACGGTGCTCTGGATCCACGATTAAATCGTGGAAGCAAACCTGGCGCAGTACATAATCATCAGACATCACCACCTATTTCATCTCATTCGAAACCTAGCACATCCACAAGAACAGATGCAGGCAATGTCTTACGACCTTCGATGGATCCACGAGCACGAAGTAAGCAAGATGAAGAAAGAAGAAAAATGCTTCAGGTGAGGGATCGGGTGAAACATGATTTAGCTAGACCTTACAATAAGCCTTCCAAGTTGCAAGAACTTCGAAAGCAAATTGAGAAAGAAGGGCTGTTCAGGCTTGGTAGACCAACTCCAAAAAAGCAAAGTGGGACGTTTGAGGAGGCACTGTCTTCTTGTGACACTGTGGAAAAAGCAACTGATAAGTCGAAAACTCCACAATCAAAAGAAAAAGACAATGAGGAGGAACGTCTACAAAGATCTCATTCTGATAAGACTGAAAGAGAAAAAAGCCCGCGAAGAGCAGATGAGAAAGGGAGATCTAAAAGCAAGTCGAAGTCAAAAGAAAGAGAAAGGAAAAGTGATAAAGAAGGGCATCGGGAAAAGGGAAAGAGGACAGATCATTCTAGTAAAAAACTGAAAAAGTCTTCACAGGGAACATCCGATGCTTCCTCGAGTCGCAACCTTGCCTTAAATGCATCTGATAAGTCAACTAGTTCAGAAAAGAATAAGCCGACCGCTGACCCACATAAACTTCCTGCGTTTAAGATACCAAGAAAACCGAAGCCGAAACAACCAGATACCTCAGAGCAGCCAGCTTCAACGAGTTCACGTTCTGCTAGTGTAGATAAGGATGATTCTTCAACTGCCGGATCGCTGCCAGGTTCTCCAGAACCTGCACTTTCTGAAGTACCTCAAGCTGATCGGAATAATTCTGAAAATGAACCTGTACGTATAAATGTTTTAATTTAGCATTGCTAAATACTAATTGACGAATATTTTTATGGCTGTGACTGATTTATTTTTTCTATTTCATTTAGTCTACATCGTCTAAAGCAGCTACTCAAGGCTCATCATCATCATCAGGTGAAAATCCTGATGCTATGGAATTCTTGAGACAATTCCTTATGACGTCTGCTTCTCCAGCTGATAGAGATTACTTTCTTTCGGACCCCGCAAATTTGAAAGGCATTTTTTCAAAGATAATGACTGAGATCAGTTCGGCCAAGGGGAAGAGCAGTGAAGAGAGCACTTCAACTCGACCAAGTGATGCAGATTCAGAAAGTGATAAAAACCAGGCAGCAGACGAAGAGGTGCACGAGCGTGGCAGAAGTCGGGAGCGGAAACGAAATACGAAAAGGCGTTCTTCCCTGGAGAAGCTTCATGATGCACTAAAAGAAATGCGATTTGATAAAATGTTACCACTTGGTCCACGTCGGTGCACGGTATAACCAATACTACCATACATTTCTATTACACTGATGTAAACAATAAACAAAATCACACAAATTGACTAACAAACATAATTAATTAATTTAGAGATCGGAAACTGTTTCGGAGACTACTGAAGGATCGGACGCAGCTGTATCCGAAGTTGATTCAGTTGAGCAGGCTTCAACTCCAATAGTGGCAGAGATTGTGTTAGAGGAAAAGGAAGAAATATTCCAACCGGCAATCAAAAAACGCGGCCGACCACCAAAGCAAACAAAGAGCCCTCCAGGCGTTGTCAATCAAAAGGCTAAAAAGGGAGCCAAGGTTTCGAAAGCATCAAAGTCTACGATAGCTAGTGAAGAAAGTGAGACACCTGAGACGCCTCAGTCTTTTGTTCAAAAGGGTAAAGGAAAGAAAAGAAAACTAAAATCTGCAAAACCAACTGTAAGAAAGCGCGCTAAAAAGACAGGCCCAGTTACTAGGGCCCAAGCAGCACTGAAAAAACCAAAGTCTCCACCAGTGTCTCCAGAAGAAGGACTTTTACAAAACAAATCTTCTCAGGATGTACCACAAGCTCGAAAAAGACGAACGACTACCATGATCCTACGCCGACTTAACCGAAGAACCAACACTGTAACGTCAGCGTCTTACGAAACAGTTGTTAACAAGGACGAAGGAAAAATTAAAATTGAAGGATGCCTTGCTACTAATTCTAATATGAAATCAGATCCTTTGGAGCTGGATCCTCTAGCTGCAGGGGATGAGGGAGATATCTTTTCATCTTTCGATCCGGCGTTGCTCCCAGAACATTTTACACAGATGATTGATGAACATTTGAATGACGAAGCTTTCGCTAATCTGGAAAAGCAGACTGAAGATAATATGGACCTGACGGTTTTTAACTCCTTGGACACTGACGAACAGGTGGCACAAGTAATTGTAAAACACGAAATCGATTTGGGTATCGACGAAGGACCGTCGGCAGAATTGTCTTACGAAAATATTATTAATGGGTCACCTTCCAAACGAAAGTCAGGCAGATTAAGTGCGTCCATTGCTACTCCCCCGAAAGCAGACTCAAGTGATGATTCTATTAACCAAAAAGACACGCAAGAAGAAGATTTGCTATCAACAGCAAATAATTTAAATATGGCAACTGACACGACTGTGCTAGAGGCTACTTCTGCTACTACTACTTCAGCTGAAAGTAGTTCACACTACCAGAGCCAGCCTACTGACAGTACTGATACCAGCACTCCTAGTGCTGAAGCTATAGTCAAGCATGAGGCTGATGGTAATTTACTAGTGGAACCCAGCTCACCATTATCTTCCAATAAGGATGTAAAAAAATCATCGACCGAGTCGTTTATGAGCGATTCGTTTTTCGCCATCACCTTACCTCAATCTTCGTGCTCTGACTCCGTGTCATCGACGTCCCTCTCTCTAACCCCACCAAAGTCTGCTATAAGTGATGATGTAAAGGAAACGACGGATGGTGTTGATGTGAAACTCGAGTCGCAAGATATAGATGATGGCCGAAAAATTAAATGCGAAATTTGCAATTTCTCTGGAAAGAAGATAGTACCTCATTACGTTAATAAGCACTATCCGTGCCATATACCTCAGGCAAGACTGCAGAAGGAAACGTTTGATGGTCTCGTTGAATTGAACCATTCTGGAAGTCCACAACTTTTGGGGATAACGTTAGATGACAGTCATGCGCAAGTGTGGCCTTGTCTATATTGTGAAAATAGGTTTAGTTGCATCGTAGATTTTTACGACCATCTGACGACGCACACCGGAGAATTTCGATTTGAGTGTGCAGAGTGTAATACATCGTATCCTTATCAAAAGTCGCTAGTGAACCATGTAAAACAGCATAAAGGGATCTCGAAAAACTGCATTAGAACGGTTTTTAACTCTGGAATCGAGAAGACCTCAACAGAACTTTCAGGGTTTCTTTGCAATGACTGCTTTTATTTTCAGCTGAGGTTTGAAAGCATAATGCGACACATAGAGCAAACAGGCCACAACGCGTTGGAAGTGAAAAGTGTTCAGCTTATCGGTCCGTCCCCTGTGGGCTCAGCGGTGGTTTCCCCCAGTAAAAGTGAAACAGGTGATGCTGGGGAAAAGTCTGTGAAAGTGCCTAATATGAAAGGCTCCAATACGGAAAGTCCAGATTTAAAATCTGATGCTTCTGTAGTGGAAATAAAGCCAGCTGCTACTAGTGAAGTGACAACTAACCGAAAGGTGTTCTTTGGAACTGACGTAAACTTTTCTCCTCCGAGTGTTTCATTAAATGAGTGCACTCTAAGAATACAACCAGTGTTCCAGGGCGGATTTCTGGAGTCGTTATTAAGAAAGGTTTCTGCGGAGGATATACCAAGCAGCGAACTGACTGCGGAAGATGAAGCCTTAAAACGTGACCTTGAGTCTACTAGCAGAAAAAGAAAGCTAAGTGATTCACTACTGGACGAAGATACTGGCGAGGATTCTTTAGGTCTGGGAAGTATTGATGGTGATTCAGATTCGGCATCAGATAAAGATAAAAATAACGAAGAAAGTGAAAAATCTCCAAGGCCTTCAAGAGTATGCATTTTGAAAAAGATGCGCCTCAGAGCAAAGAAACGGACCCTTGAAATGAATTCAGAGGAGCCTAATGATTTTCTATGTTCAAGTGATGAATCGAGTGAGTCCAGTGGTTCGGATGATAGTGACGATGAGTCTGATGCCGCCTTTGGTGCAATAAAAGCAGAGACAGAACCGGAGGAAACCTCAGGTTTTCTAAGAAATAATGAACATTTGGTGAGGACAAAGGAGTGGATACCTGAGGGAGAAATGAATAGGTACATGGAGAAACGGAATCTTATTGCTGTGCGCAGACCCGGAGATCTCCATGCCCCCAACACTGTACTTTTTGGGTATATAAAGCCCTCCGCACTTACAGGATCGACAAAGCTGAGGGATTCAAAGGAAGTTGATAGACTTGGTGGTGTTCATGGACGAAGAATTTTACCAATGAAAGCAGTAAAGAATTTAACAGAAATGATGGCAAAGGAAAAGCTACTGCATTTGTTTAAATGTATGGCGACGTATTGCTCGTATACGACTGATGATGCTGGCGATTTCGAGACTCATTTGACCATGGTTCATGATCCAGCTCCGTTTGCTACTGAAACGTGCGTTCGACTTTCCGCCGATTTTGCAGATGTGCGCACGTTAAAGGTATTTTATTAGTGTTAAAATTACTTCATAATTTATTTGTTTGTGGAAACAAATTTATATATATATTTTTGTGTATGACATCTCAAAAACTTCTTTACTGTTAGGATTGGGACTGCTGTTCGTACTGCTCGGCTCGTTATAAGTACCCTAAGGACTTGGTAATTCACGTTGCTAATCAACATAGTCAAAGCCTTTACCAATGTAACAAATGCTTCTATCGATCCTTTTACCACCGATACGTCGTTCGACATTTTGTAAGTCTCTTAGTGCATTTTAAAAGTACAAAACGTTCCATTCACGCTTACTTTTAATTATTTCTTTTATTGGAATATTTATTTTTAAGGACTTGGAACATCCGCAGGAAAGTATTCAAGTGCTGAAATGCCATCGTAAAATTCTGGCGTCAACACTAGAAGCTACATTGTTTCAGATTTTTGTATACAAGTGTAATATTGGTAAGTGAAAAAAAAAACAAAATATTTTGATTAGTAACATTTTCCAATAATTTCTGTATGACATTACAGATAATCCTAACTGTAATAAGCAGAAACGCTTCGTGTTTCGAGAAGATTATTTAGAACATCTTGAAAATTGTGCTCCAAGGCAAGACTTGTACACTTGTCATTTGTGTCCTACAAGTGTCATATATGAAGAGTTAATAGAGGTAACCATCATCGGCTTAACTTTTAAAAATTTAAAAATATAAAAATATATGGCAATAATATTGTGTTCTTTTTTTCTACACAGCACTATAAAGTTCATAATCTGTTCAAGTTTCACTGTTCTTACTGCCAATATGGAAGCGAAGTGAAGACCGACTTGGATGAGCATTTTGTACATGTCCATCCAAATACATCAGGGAGGGTGTTTTATCGAGTCAAGCCCATAGGCGATAATCCATGCTCCACGGTGGTGTCAGTAGGAAGATCTCCTTTCAAAATGTCTCCTTCCAAAGGCAAAGTTGTTGAAGAGCACACTGATGGCTCAAAGACTGATGATAATAAAACTGACTGGGAAAGCAGTGGTAATGCTGATAAGGAATCAGTCCCTAATTTCGACACGGGAGGTGCAGACGATGAGGACAGCGAAAAAGGGAGAGTCACTAATTTGAAAGGTATTGTTTAAACAATGTTTCAAAGTTTTTCCGTAGTACTACTTAGTACTTACCAACCTCTCACACCATCGTTATTTTTTAGGTCGAGATCTATTCCGCTGTGTAACAGGAGAGTGTGATTTTGCTGCTGAGGACAGTGAAAGCTTTAAGGATCATGTCACAAACTGTCCCTTGGTAGCGGACAGCAGGAGTCTTGCATGTGCTCATTGCGAGCGTAAATTGAAAACTGTTACAAACTTACTAGAGCACATGAGGGTACATGGGGAAAAGAAACAAATCTGTTCAATTTGTTCATTCCGTTGCTGGACAAGTACGGAAATTACCAAGCACATTAAGGTATGATTTTTGCCAAATTTCAGATTTTGCCGATACTATGTTTTGTTTGAATGTTAATTGTTTTATATAAAATGAATCAATTTATGTTATTCTCTAGACTATCCATAGAGTGATGAGCTACAAACTAATAAAGAAAGTCCCTACAGAATCAGACACTGATCCGGATGTTGTCGCATTTCCAAAAGATGTGTTCGTAAAGTCGCTGTGCGATGTCGAAAATTTTGAAAATAATTACTATTGTTTTACACGGAAGGCTGTCTACTCATTCGAAAATATTGACAAGCTGCCTACGAGCAAAGTTTTCAGGTAATTTCAGTAGTTTCCGTTATATGTGATCTAGTCGAGATCTTTACTCTTAGTAAAGGCACTTTATCCAATCCTTTTAGCGCTGATCTCCACTGTGCTATGTGCCCATACTCGACCAAAGTCCGCACTAACATCATCCGTCATTTGGGTATCCACAAGCAGGCACTTGAGGATGGCAAAACCGTCGTCCCTCAAATACCACGCATTAATCCTGTTCCGTATCTTAGCCGGGAGGGTCTGGAATTCGACAAGATGATGAACTTGGCTGCAAGTTCTCACAAATCAGATGGGTATATTTAAAAGTTTTTAAAAGTCCCGCTCCTTTCTTACAAAGTGGTAGGTTTTTGGTTAATTGAGATTGGTAATGCACTATTTTAAAATAATATTACAGTGGCATCGCTACGGCAGACGAAGTACGAAAACTTCCCCAATTTGTCAAGGAGCAATTCCGCTACGTATGCAGCGTTTGTGACCACATCACAAGTGATGACAGCCTACTTCAAACGCACATTAGAGTCATCCACAGTGAAGTTACTAGCTACCAATGTCCACATTGTCAAAAAACGCAAGAGTCAAGTATGTTGAATGTTATTTGTTATGGCTATTGCCTATTGCTTAGGGTAGTAAACATTTTTTCTGTATACTTTTTTTTTTGAATATTTCAGAGGATAATCCAGAATATACAGTTTCCTTGGACAAAATCGCACACCATCTGCGCCTTCATGGACCTAAATTATACAAATGTGGCCATTGCACGGTAGTCCATCATCAGCTGCGCCTAATGGAAAAACATATTCCTGAGAAACATCCTGAAAAAAAGCCAATTCACTATTTAATCAGAGATGTAGATCCGGATGGAGTTCCATCTAATCGGTTAGTGCGGTTTTTGTAGATGAGAAGTTCGTTGCATATGAGTCAATTGTACTAAACTACTGATTTGTTTAGGCCAACAACATCGGGGCTGCATAGGAGACAATCGCTGGACGATCCTAAACTACTGAGCGTGGAAAAGTGGAAATGCTTCCTATGTTCATCAAAGAGCATATTTGGGTCATGGGATGAAACAAAAAGCCACAGTGAAGCAGTTCACAAAGTCAATAGTCAATTTATGTGCCTAGTGTGCAATTTTTCATCTGACGATGTCACAGAAATGCTCACACATTGCAGAGAAAACTGTAAATCGGAAGAGAAAAACAAAATTTTAGTCATGTTTTCAAAGTAAGAAATATTCACTGCAAATTTACTCTACCAAATTAGAAGAATAGAATAGAAAGAATTGTGTTATATTTGGATTGTATTTTAAGGTGTGAAGCATTCGATGGAGATGAATCCACCACGACTGCACCAGTGTGGAAGAGAATTGGTGGTGCTGTACGCCATATTCATGGGAACTTTACTGAAGATTCGCTGTCTCTGATAAAGCTTTACAATAGCTTGTTAGGCAGTGAACAAGTACCTGTAGCATCTTCTCCAACTCGAGGAGTAACATCGATGAGCATTTCGTCAAAAGCCCCAATGAGATCTACAACATCGTCAACTACAAAGGCACGGAGAAGCGTGGGTGGCTCTGTGGTGACCAAACCCGGTAGTCCGGTAAAAAATATTATTCCCATACCTCCTTCAACGCTACCAAAGGCAGATATGTTCAAATTCAGATGTCACAAGTGCGACTTCACATATAAAACAACAAATCCGAATGAACTTCGAGTCCATTTATTCAACGAATTTCGTTACAAAAGGTAAATTTGTAAATTCGTACTATAAATATGGATAATGGAAAATAAGAGTAAGAAATTATGTGGAAATTGCAGGTGGAAGTGCTTGACTTGTAGTACAACATTCACAACTGAAAAATCTCTAAAGGGCCATATCGAAAGGGATCATGAGAAAATATTTAGCGAAGACTTGTACGAGTTACAACCGAAAATACCAGAAATTGAGGCCGAGGTAATTTACTTGAAAGTATTAAGATGTAATCGAAACGTCAAGTGTGATAAATGTGTAAATACTCTCCTGGTTCTTTACGTTTACAGATTGACGAATGCATAGAAAGACAGAAGCGTAAAAGGGAGCTGATAAATTCGTTTGCGGTGGAAAGACAGGGAAAACTGTATTGCAAGTACTGCAAGGATGAGGAGGGATTGACGTATGACAATTTCGAAACGCATATCCTAAAAAGTCATAGCAGTTAGTCAAAATGTTTTCCCTAAACCGATTTTGATGAGCGTATTATAAGTTTTGGTCTCAAGGAACCTCGGTCAATATTTTGGATTGGTTGATTGATACCTAGTTATAAGCCTGGTTTAGCGTTACCTAATCCGTAATGTTAGGATAAGTCATGAAATAAGGCTCCTTAGTTTGTAATGATTTTAACACCTTAATAGTATATGCATTTATACATAAATGAAATCAAGTATTCTTATAAATAAGAGTGAGGAATAGGTGTGGCCGTGGTCCCAAAAACTGACTACTGTATCCTAATTAAGTTAGGTAGGTTTAGAAGCAAGGGTTCCTTCTCTCTGAATTTTTCATGGAAGATGAGCAATGATGTATTGAAGCAATTACCGTTTTATACAGTGTAATATTTATAATGCATAATATATTTTGACAAAGACATGCGTGTCTTAACTACTCGTAGCTAGTAAGTGTACCTTATGGGATATTTAAAATATCGTATGCAATAAAATAACATACCGAGACAAATTGAAATGATAAGTGTAATGGGAAAATATTTGTCCCATGTCAATAAGTGCTCGATTTTTAAAGATGAAAAGTGGTGGAGTGAACACCTTTTGTGATTTATATTAGCATAAAGTAATAATAATATGCGAGTAATAATAAGTGTGGATTGCTTGTTTTGCATAATTTAAGAAGAACTTTCAGTAATCTTGTAAATTTTAATTATGTAAGAGATTTGAGAGAGAAATTCTAGTTGACTGTTCCTGCTTATGACGTTGGAATAAAACCTAACGAATCGAGTTTGTCTGTTGTCGTGATTTTGTAATTTTCTTTTTTGGAGCTGGAAGCTACAGTTGATGGGTGCACACGGAGAGAGGTTCGCTTCGTTTAATTGGCATGTTCCCATGTCCCAGCCCAATTTTGTCGGTCTCTCTCAGGTAAATGATCATTGATGAAGTATTACGTGGGTGTGGTTGTTCCTAATGCGAGTGGAAGTGCAGGTGCGGGAAGGGAGAATCTCAGTATATTATGGAAATGTTCAACTAAAATGGTAATGCTTTAATCTTTCCCTTTAATAATCTAATAGCATGGGTTTAGTCCTTATTATAGTTATTGAGTAAACTCACGCACTCACACGACGTTTCATGGAAAGTCGAAAAGTGTCCTCTGTACGCACTTGAATGCCAAGTAATATGGTTTTGGGCTATACGCATGCGTGAAAGGAAATATAATTGCATAACATTACCGGCATTTCCCTAACATCTTTTTTCCAAAGACGCAGAGAATTTCTGAAAACATTTTCTCGTATATTATTAAAGTGCTTTAATGGTACCGTTATAGGCGTTACTACTGGTGGTGGCAAGGACAGTCCTCTCCCTTCTCCAAGAACTCAAGTATGTACAAGCCAGATCACAAACATTTTATGAATGCTCAGCAATGTAATAATAATGAACAGACGAAAGCGGAGAATTTAATGGCAGGTACAACCCCTTTGCCTGTCCTATCTCTCATTTAAAAACTTGGCATTGTTTTTCTTGAGGAATTCATAAGAGCAACATCCTGACGCTCTACTACTACTGCAAGTTACATGATGAGCAGCTTCACCGAACCAGCAGGGTGTCAGCCGAGCTTAGGTTAGTTAAAAGGCTGGTAATTGGCGAGAACAGAAATCCCTGCTTTCTTCCATACGCATTTAATGAGCTGAGCTGGATCTGCTATCAGCTTCTCGACTCCACAACTCATCCTCATCATTTCCTATCCAACTTTCCTCAGGTGAAGAGCTACGCAACGGAGTGCAAGAGTTTTTACGCAGTGACTGTATCTAGTGCACGCATTTTTGGATGAGATCTTCTGGGGCACAGTGAGACAACAAAAATATTTCGATAATTGTGAGATTCCAGGCAATGCCGCTATACAGTATGAGTCCCAGTCTCGTTTTCATACTGGCCTTTCTTCTTCTGCTTGTCTTCAGACCGGAAATTGTTACAGGTCAATTAGAGGACGAAGATTTGGAAAATGAAATTCCACGAGTGTCATTGGGCAGTTGCAAAAAGAGTGGAATGTGTTGTCCGGGAAGGGACAGTTCGTGCGTTGTTCAGCAAGCAAAACCAAACGCTATAATTGAAGATCTTGATGATATCCCTTGCTACTGTGACCACGCGTGCCAAAACATTGGCGATTGTTGTCCTGATTTTAAGGCAGCTTGTGGAGGTAATCATATCTTTCTTTATTTGCCTACGCTTCACTATTCCCTACGCATTTTACGCATTTTTCATTCCCAGGCTCTAAATGTCAAGCTTGAAAGTAAGTCAGCATTAATGTATAGGTCAAATGATGACATTTCAACACCCCCTTTATTGAAATACGCACACGTGTACACATCCTAGCATTTCTTTTTCTCCTACTTTTTTTCAATCTAATTAAGCGGTGCTGAGTTTTCTTCTAATACGGGAAAAAGGCAATTTATAGGAAACACACATTGCCAACAATAACTTTGCTTGAATAATGGACAACTTTATTCCAGCGAGTGAATATTGGAGCGCTGCAAATGGGAAAAAATCTTTATTGTTTTCTTTTCGACACAGAGAAAAACTTATGATAAAATCTAATGAGACGACAGTTTTATGAGGTTTCTAAAAATACCGTGTCGGCAAGCCGAAGAGACAACGACTTCCAATTCTGACTCTAAAAGGAGTTTGCTTATATCCACTAGGGCACAATACCAGACATTCACTGTCGACTGTAATTTGAAATTTGCTTGCTAATAATATCCGCATAATATTAGTTTTATTGTAGTCCTGTCATTCCTTTGCTTTGTAAGTGCAAGGCTTGGCGCTAATTTGTGTACGTTTGCGGCCATAAAAAATGTTCACAGCTACAACTATTGTATTGCGAGCTTTCCTAACTTGAAAGGGAGGATAATGATCGAGAATAGTACTTCAACTGGAAGCTGTCTGTCACTTGAAAAGGAAATGCTTGACATTTGCAGCTGCTTTTAGCAGCAGCAGAGAGGCAATTATTTTTAAACTCGATTTTTAGCACTTTTAGCGCATAATGTGCAGCATCTTTAGGTTACAATGACTCACCCAATTTATTGTGCAAAATATACTAAAAATACTTGCGTATGAAATGAGCCTTTCATTTCTTACCATTAGTTGTGGACTGCCATGTTTCTACTTGGTCACCTTGGTCAGAGTGCGACGTGCACTGTGGGTCTGGGACTATGACTCGAAAAAGAACGATTTTGCAGGAACCAAGAAACGCTGGGAAACCATGTCCTTCTCTTGTTCAGAAGCGGGGATGCTTGGGGACAAAATGTCAGCACAGCGTTCACAGTATACTTGAAGGTGTGCAAAGATTAAGTTTCTACAGAGGCTGCCCTCAAACCACGGCTTCTTCAAAAATGATTTATTTTTTATTGTAGAAACTGCGATAATTTTACCAGCATCATACAGCCACAAACGCAGAGTCAACGAGGGAAATGACATCACTCGCAACTTGCGTTTGAGATACTTGAAACACGCCGAGAAAGAAAGATCCCAACCGTAAGAACGTTTAATATTCTGAAATTTAAAATAAAAATATTTGTTGCGTGTGGTGTTGCGCTGATGCCTCAAGAAATAAGGAAGTAACAGACTAAAAAGATTAATTGAATCCAGCTACCATCCTCTTTTACGGTGCTGTAAAAGTGAGATTATGAGTGAGATGAAATTCGATACTGAACCTGAACCTGCTCACCAGTCAGCATTTTTGGCGTTCTCATCCTTCTTTCTATTCCTGTAATCCATTTTTTCTCCCGAAAAGATTTCGTTTTTAGTGTTTACCTTCTGTGCATCATTTCTTCCTTTTCCAATAAATTTAACTTGCATCCTGATCGTTCAACCTGCACACGCTTCATTTCAACAAACGTGTCAGGTGTCGAGTAACATTCCTGTGATGTGATGTTATTTTACTTACTAATCGTGAAAATTGCCTATTTTATATGAATTTCATGCTCTGGTCTCCTAACTGCTCGGTGAATTACTACACGACCCCTGACAATCAACTTGTTTCGTACGACCTTATCTGAAAAATATCAGTTACTGTGTCGAGTTCGCCGTAGTTCGAGCAACAACGGCATGCAGTACTATGGAAAGCTTCATGAACTTACGAGACGGTAAATATTTTGAAAACAAAACTTTTCTACTCTTCTCCTCTTTGATGGTGCAGCAGTAACGGCGTTTTTATTCTCTACTCAACACTCAAGCTTGCTAAAGTTGCGTTGGTCTTGAAACAAAGAAATTGTTAAAAGAGTATTTAGAGCAAACGTTGAAGATGACAAGCCAGACTAATCTAGACCCTCTTCTTGGCATAGATGTGAGTGGGACGTTCCTGAAAAATTACTAGTTGCACTATCATTTTTATTCGGAAGGGGCTGACAGTGCTGGAAGGGTTTTTCTTTGTACAGTCAACAAATCAGACATGAACACACAACCCGCCTCCTTGACTGTACATGAAAAGTGAATTCATCATCACCTCGTTTCTAAGTTTTTTTCCATGCGGCTCCTATGTAGGTCTCCCAAGTGCTTTCTAGAAACCGATCAAATAGTTACATACTACGTAGCAGCTGTATGATTTAGTAATGCACAATTCTAAAAATTCCATGAAAGGATGATCGGGAAAGAGTCAGGTACATTAAACATGAACTGGGGCATTGTAAGACTACAGCTAATTAGCCAGAAAAACAAATATTGTTGGACTTGTTCCATTCCGGTACTTCAAGTAAAATGTTCAGCTTTATTTCCCCTTTTCACATACCTCATGGGGCATTATGCGTTGCATGCTGTAAAGGCAACTACTATAGTAGGTATGTAATAATTCTAGAGTGAATCAGCGTTTTGGTATTTATCTTCTGTTTCCTAGAACTTTAACAACTGCAAAAATTTAAGGTGATGAGAAGACGATTGCTGCTATCTGCTATTTACGGGTTTGCTTATGGAGGAGTATGTAAGTTATTGTCTGATGTGAGCATTTTTAATTCAATTTCAGGGAATAGAGTGTGTGCCTTGTGTGAGCGAGATGCTCAGCGTCAATATTCGGGCTTTCGTTGTGTTGGTTCCGGGACAAACGGATTCTTGACGAGGTTTTCATCTCTGCGGGAACCCTTCTGCCATGGAAAGTGGAAGTACATACAGTCAAATTCTACATGTACTTGTCCTGGCGGCGTTTCTCATTATATCTTTGTTTGAAGCTCATAGCTATGTTGTTGCTATGAAATGCAGCATCAGGAGAATAAAACAACACTACACTTTTGTAAAAGTCTTTGTTCATGTATTGTACCATTAATACACAGCTAATGAAAAGGGGTCTGTCCGAGTAGGCTATATCTTCAAAACGACTACGCCAATTTCTTTCAAATTTGGTATATCCCTTCTAAAGGTCATTTGCTTGATGGAATTTGGTTTTCTGATAGCCCAAGGGGAGCGTCCCCAGCGGGTCGAGAGCTTTTAAGTATGCACGGGCGATAATCTTAAATTTTTCGTTCTTTATGGAAAGAACATGGTTCCTGTATTTGGACATGGAGATTCATATTTTGGTGTTAGTTCTTAAATTTGAAATACCCCATGACCGTTACAAACAGTTAAGCATATATTTCAGTATTACTTCAAGACAAATGGATTAACGTCAAGTATTCAGATCGTGCTTTGTGTAATACCTATATTAAAGTATTATAGACCCTCTCGATTTACTTTTAAGAAAGTAACAACTGTATGAAAGAACATGTCGTATGTTGTTTTAATGATATAAGCACCGGTTTTCCAGCAGCAACATTTTTTAACTGAAAGTTGTAAACGGTTCTGGCTCCTTTTTTCTTGAGATGTTTTTGCTTAATCATAATTTCGTGATGCCGTCTGGCATTTATACTGTTAACAACCTGCACAGTCAGTAATAGGACCCCATAAGGGGATACTGAAGGGCAACGTTAATGAATATGTTAGAGTAGCGTCCATATAAGACCGTGAAAACTTGTCCTCTTCAATAATACTCTTTTAAATACTGTTTTGAAAAATGAAATTTAAAAATGTGTATGTGCTTATGAAAACTAATATCTGGGTTACCGTAAGTTTTTTATATAAAGTATCTTAATAATGTACAGGTAAACACTCTTCTTTATTAGTTCAATTCTGAAAGAATATACCGACTAGAAACACATCAAAAATACTACAAGAAAAAATGGACAAAACATTTATTTACAACAAATCACAGATTTTCATGTGAAAATGTCTCTAGCACATAGTGTCTTCAGGTATATAAATGGCAGCAGAACCACAAGTAAGATACTGTATTAAATAAACTACAGGAATAGTACAATTGTATATTTATTACTGCAAAACATATATTTCATGTTATTCAATAACTTACATACATGCAACTGGCAAAATATTTAAAGCACACAAGATTCCAGTGCATCGACTTTTATTGAAAATTGGAAGAATCTGACTTCAAGGATACTACAAAACTTATCCCGTTACAGGTAAAAACGTTGAAAATCTGCTATACCTGAGTTTTGAAATCCTTACCTCCACTTAACTCTATGAACTAGCACAAGCACACGCTACAAGTGAGAATTCTTTTAACAGCTGCGACTGCGAACATTAGTGGCATTAATACAACTTCAGCTAAAACCGGAACTATTTAGAACGGAATACACAGACTAAAAATTAATTTCATCACAATCGATTCAGGTTACTAATATATAAATTCTTTAACTCTGTTTTTTGTGTATTTTCAAACAGCGCAGCTCTGTTCTGACAGTCTCCTTTCTTGATCCAATGTCCATACACTCGGAACGCGCAATTGTCAACAATCTAAGAAATAACAGAATATCATATATATTTGTATGTTTGCTTGCTATATAGCTTACATTATCATTCACATTGGCATACAGCCAACAACTTTAATCTTACCTTTCGGAAAGCCTTGATTCTGTATGGATCTACCGCAGCAGCAGAGATCGACAATGGCTCTGGAGTTCGCTTGAGGCGCTGAATACGCACTGCGCATCTAACACATAATATGGCAAACCGGAAACACTTACGAGCATCAAACTGCTTGATGTTGCATTGCTAAAAAAATTAACGAATTTAAATATTACTGGGGATGTACACAATTATGATTCATAAAATAGTGGTACTGTGAAATGACTTACTACAAGTTGAAAAAATTCATGATGTAGTGCTTCCTTGACTGTGATTCTTTGTGAAGCATCTACAACAAGCAACTTCCTAATGAGGTCTTTTGGAGTATCTGGAAAATTTTTAACAAAAAAAGGATGTTTTAATATTTTTATTATTTTATTATGTCATGTCGGCAGCCTTCACTGAAGTAATTCTCTGAACAGTTGCATACCTGTTATACCATCCCATTCAGGGGAAGAAAATGAGTATTTACCCTCCATAATATTCCGTAACATTACCATTTGCTTTCTGTGCCAAAACGGAGGACAACCAACTAGTCTGTCAACAAATACATAAAGGTTTTAATTTGTTGTTTGGACAAGACAAAGTATTTAAAATGGCAAAATTGTGCTTACTTACAATGTGTACATAATAACACCACACGCCCACCTGCAAATCGCAAATAAACATAATTATTATTATATCCTTTTTTGGTTTACATATTCGCAACAAAAGAGTTCACGCACAGACACAGGAAAGCAAAGCATCATATAGTACAGCAAAGTCGTGAAAAATAGAAAGATTTATTTACTACTAACACATCTACAGATTCATTATATCCAGGAGCATCTTCATACATTGCTGCTTTGAGCAACTCTGGAGCTAAATAACCTGGCGTCCCACACACCTCTAAATTAGTGGGTTGGTTACACAAACACCATCAACCATCATCCAATAAAACAAAGAGTTGGAGAAGAAAGAGGAGGAAACCCGGAAAACATGCAAATATGATTCAGAAATCACACACGTTAGTTTTTAGAATCAACGAAATAACATACATGTCAATTTTTTGATCATATCCGTCGGTGTGTTCAAACATGTTGCACCGAATCATTTCTGGCGCTAAATACCCTGGAGTTCCGCAAAGATCTAAACACACACCGATTCATGGAAAATCAACAATGAAAGAACAATAAAACGATATTTCAATTTACTGTTCGATTTCGAAAAATTGAAACTGTATAGGCTATGCTGATAGTGAGTATTATTAAAAACTCCTTATACAAGATAAGGCATATTTAATTATATTTGTGTGGAAATAATCTCAAACAATAAACAAATTTCAGAAATGTGTGAAATTCTGTACCTTGTTTTCTTTTCTGATAGCGTTACAACATTTGTCAAATAGTCGAACAGCTCCCCATTCCTACACAGTTCAAATACCAGGAATATAAAGGTATTACTCTCAAATACGTCATGTAGTTCAACTGCAAACAAATGGCATCATAATTAGTAAATAGTAAATATTTTCTTAATGTAACCAAATTACTGACTATTATTTTACTTATATATGGATGTCCAGCCACTACACGCAGTATGTGAACTTCACTTAATGTGGATTCTCTAACTGTGTGAGCATTATTGTCCTCGTTGCTCAAGTCAATTATTTTTGCTGCGTATTCCCTTCCTGTTTCCTTTTCCACGCATCTTCGAACAGTGGAACTTATCCCCCTAAACCAATAAAAATATATATGATGAGCATCCGTTTTAATGACTCACTACATTACATATTAGCCAAAATATCATACCTTCCCAAAACTTCCTTTGGTTCATATTTAGCGTAAAACTCTTTTGCAGCATCCTGATCAGGAAGAATGTCGTCGTTCTCGTCGCGAGCCATTTCAGCACCGTTAACGTCACGTAGTATTAAGAAAAAAGTTCAATTTCAGCTTTCTTGCTAAGCATTAGCAACCTGTGTATCATTCCCTCTTCTATAAAGTGAAAACAACTTAAATTTAGTATCACATTAATCTTTTTCAGTAAAATGGTTTCATGTACATTTATCAAGTTAATCACGTACCTCATTACATGCTGCAATGATGTCTCATCCAGTCATTAACCGCTTACCACTTACTTCAGCACAATGATTGATTCCTAAAGGTTTGTTCCCACAGAAACTGCAGAACAATCAAGAAGATAAAAAATTATTGACTAGTCTTCTACTACTATCTAAAAACCTATATTTTATATTGGGATACGCAAGAAATTCACAAAGCATGTAGTTTTTTCTTGCGTAAGCAGTGCTTTCCTTTCAGATGACTTTCTTAGAAATGGCTCGTAAACTATAATGTGGAGCCAAAACCCATTGAAAATAAGAAATAGTACTACAAAAAAATTGCTGTACGATGATGGCGTGATGATGAGAATGTGTCAAGTCAGGAGCAACAGCAAACCTTGCTGGAAAAATGCCCAAACCTTTCACAGCCTAATGATAGCACAAAAGGGATCCCTCTTATTACAGCCAAAAAAAATAATTATCATACATGTACCATTGAATACTACAAACTGATAATGAAATTTTGCAGACAGATAGCACCCTATTTACGCATACTTTGCAAAATTTTTACAACTATTGTCTTCACGACATTACGCAACTAAATATGGCCTCGTGACAAATTCACCTTCATCTTTGCAAAAAAAACTCCACTTCTACGAAAACTTTTACTCCGAATTATTTTACTACTACGAATAAAACATGAACAAAGAAATTTATTACAAGAACTTACCACCACCATTCCTAACACCCGTCGTCGACTCAAATAAAAAGCCAGTATGGAACTTAAAGTTGACTTAATAGACTAGTCTCAAGTAAAACTTTCACCATTAAACAGCACCGTAATAAAGTAACATTTTAGGAGGAGTAATTACTTAAAAATTATACCAAGTCTCCACGATAAAAACAAGTTTTTTGGTGAGTATCTTCTCAAAAAAAATCGCAACTCGGACTTGGATAGAAAGGATGTGTGTGAGCCAAAGCACCAAAACAACATCTGATTCCAATACACAGCAGCACACAACACTAGCCACCAGTCACGGCAGGAACAAACAACTTTTTTTTCAGAGATCCAGCTTTGTAATATATTTACACACAGTAAGCGATAAGCCAGGCGGATACACGAGAATAGGATTTTCCTGCGTGAACGACGGAACGGTCAACAAAAAACGTCAAGAAACACCCAAACAAACACATTATTTTTGCAAATTACGACGCAAAATTAGTTTGCTTTCATAGTTAGCTTTTTATACTGCAAAAACTTGGCTTCAGTGTTTTTTTTAAGTAAATGAGACTATTTTCTCAGGTAAAATAATCGAGATTCTCACAATGCCCCTAATCTGGTCATTCGCAGAAATAAAACCTTGAAGTCATTAGGATGTAAAAGAATAAAGAATGTTGCCATTTCTCTTCTAAGATTCAGAGTCAACTGATTAAAGAAAAGGATAAAGAAGTAGTAGACGGCTGAGGAGAAACTGAAAAAAAATTCAAAACTGCGCTCATGTTTTATGTATGAAAGATGATGCACATTTGCAGTTATTACTAGCAGGAGAAAGAGTAGCCACTTCACTTCTGCTATTTTTGGCTTTAGGGAATGAATGGAAAAAATTTTTGAGCGATTTTTTTTTGCTCAGGGTTACGCCTATTCTAGAAAGGTAAATGTGTAACAATAACAATGAACAGCTTGCGGGTGCTTGTGTCCATTTAGGCTTTAGCGGAAAATTTTCACTGTTGATTGTTTAGACTAGAGGACCAGGACCAGACCACTACGCATATTTTTTTTTGTTATTGTTGTGGGTTGTGAGTGAGCAACGTCTCATTGCCAAAAAAAAATATTGAGCAGGCATACAGTATTTTTACGTTGGGCCGACGGCAACTTAAACC
>JAHZND010004395.1:0-16234 GCA_027744115.1 Acrocyrtus sp. NNG-2020 | reverse complement strand
TAAAGAAGTAAGCGTGGGTTTTTTTAGCATTCTCTTCCAAGCTCCAAATCTCTATTGCTTTACTTGCGATACGATATAGTATTGAATTGCATCTGAAAGTTTACAAAATAGGTTTCCTTTGTAATTTTATTAGCACATGCACGCTGCAAAAGGGCACAAAAAAAAAGCTCTGCGAGCTCTGTGTAACTTTCCTTCTTTTGAAGTTCATATTTTTTGGTGCATTCGTTTCTCTTTGTACTTTCCTACGGCGAGGTAGTACTAGCACCTTTAGAAAATTCCACAGATTTTCTATTTTCTCTGGCCCTCCTTTCTTTCTCTCGGTTTTATTTTGTTGCATCATCAACTATGATAATGGACCTGTGTTTCCGTATTCATTTACATTATATTGCCATACAAAAAGTCTAAACCTGAAATCCGGGTGAATGCTTAGGCAATGTGGGCCCTACCTACTACCACTTTTATTCCTACCACACACACGTCATGGTAAAAAAGAGTGAGTAGAGCAGAACTTGGAGGAAGTGAATGCATTCATCCATCCATACTATGTAAATATCTCACTCCGTTCTTTTTTGCGCTAAAGTCTATTCACTTTGTCCGATAAAATATTGCATGTCTAACATGCATATCCCTTCGTTTTTTCTTCGCGTAAATGAAAACTGAGACGAGGAATGCATATGACAGGAGTAGAAGTAAATAGAAATGAGACTGTAAATTTCCCGTAAAAGTATTTTTTCTTTCCTGTGTGCCTCTCTCTCTCACTCACGGTTTTTCCGTGTTCCTCTACTCACGACTCACAGTGTGAAAGAAATCATGGCAGTGGCAATTCATTTACGACACTGAACCAAAAGGAGTCAACTTGAGTCGAGTGGGGAAATGTGCATTTCCACTTTTACTAGATGTTGGAAAGCAAAAATTAGTTGGGCTACTCCACTCACTGTGTGGCTCGCATCTTGCACAGGACTAAATAAACATTTACACAGTAAGTTGGCGTTATAGCGCTGTTGTTGGCAGTTCAGCTGAAGCTGACATATATGAATGAGTAATCATGAAGTGATCATCATCATGATCATACCCTCCTTTTCTATCATTACCACTGCCATTATATGACAGACAAACTGTAAACGCATATAGCAGTGCAATATACCCCAACTCAACTTATTATGACTATTCCCTGCGTTTGAGAACTCCCAGAAAAACGCAGTGCACGCTGCACACTCACTACATGGAAAAGTGGACTACTTGATTTTACCTTCAAAAAAGTCGACCGCACCGTCATCCTCGAGTTTCGAAGAGATAAGCGAAGAAATGATGACTCGCATCCCAGCAAACTCGACATCACCAGTGTTAGTGTTTTTACGGATGATTATATATGACTATCAAGAAAATCAAGATATGATGAGATGACTACGAGAGCGAAATGCGGCGATCATCATTGCCAAATATCCCTTTTCATGCACGCTACATTTATCACTAAACGTGGATTTTGATGAAGCTCTCCTCTTCCTCCCTTCCTCCTTCTCTCTATTTAGCTTGGCAAATGTACTGCACCGTGATTATAATATTTGGGATGAATGCATGCATGAATTTATATTTATCTTCCCGTTTTTTTCGTTTGTTATTGAAAAGCATCATCCTGAAAATCCTCCATTGTACGTGACAGACAGGCAGGAGAATTTGTGATGAGGATTTAAATATCAAAACATTTCTCTCGCTGGGAGCACTGTGGTATAGAGTGTTGTTGCTGTGCTCCTGGTAGCTTTGCCCTTTATCTTTGTGCTTTGATGACTAGGTACCTCATTTTAATAATGATATCATAAGAGAGGGAGGAGTGGGGGATAGGGGATGTACTATAGCTAAAAAGTTATGAGCTGCATACTTAAAAGCATAAAAGGCACGCTATGATAAAGGAAAGCCCACACAGTCGATTCAGCTCTGTTTGATGGGATGCCAATTGTCAATCTTAATCACGCATTTTAGGTAGACAAAAAAGAGGTGCTGGGAGGGAATGATGTGAATAAAGAGTGGAGTGAAATTGTGAAAATGAGCACATTCTTAAAAATAAAATGGTTACGGCCAATTATCTACAACTTTACAACAACAATCATAAGATAGGTTAACATTGTATAGAAAATGTGTTGGGCATTAATTTCTGCTGTAAGTGAAAGATATCACTTTTGTTCGTCCTTTACCACAGCCCATAGTATAAAAGTTTTCTATATGGTGGTTTAATGTTATTACCTACAACATAATGATATTATGAAATGTGCTATGCATTATGAATATGTTTTGACTTTGGGCGCAATGATCTCAAGCATTATAGACAGTGTGGAGCTACATCAACCAAATTTTATATTCATTAATGGTATGCGTGAGCATGAATACAAAATGGAACGTCTTAACGCAAAGTTCCCCTAACAAAATCAAATTATTATCCATCATCCAGGTTTATTGACATGCTTCTTTAAGCGTCTATTAACTGGGAACTTCCGGTTCGCAGGAAGGGAAATTTTCAATATGGAGCTTTATTTTCCTTATTAATAATTGTCATTGCAAATTGGTGTGCTCTGATTTAGCTCCTTTCCATTTCGTCGTAAAAGAAAATTGGGACAATAAAAGCGGAAAAGTTCAGAGAAAACGGTTTACATGCGCCTGTTCAAGACATTGTTACAGCTTCATATTTTCATACATATTGATGTGGACATTTATTGATTTATTAAAGTAAACTGGATACTAAAGGTATTCTCCGTGTGTGGCTACCCTCTGCAGTTTATGTGCTAGCTAAGTGTTTTTTCATAGCAAATCAATGCTCGTAAAAAGTTCAGTGCCGTCACCGCCACTATCATTTTGCCGTCATCGCCAGCCCATTCCATTCTTAACCAAGCAGCCTAGAATGTATAATGCACGAATATTTATAGGCATTTAATAGCAAAATCAGATTTATGCTTGAAAATTCATAAAGTCAAACAATACAAAGCTTAATGCTAGAAGTTTTCGCGTTTGGAAAATTAGGTATACTTAAAATTGATATGATATGATCCAGTTATGATCCCACGTCAAAGGACACTATGCAGAAATAACTTTTTGTGCTTATTTTGGTATAACAGGCATTTGAACAATGACTTTTAGCTAACTGGACATCGACCCAAGTTATATGAATGGGAGAAAAAGTGAAATGCCGACAGCAAGCATTGCTCCCACACCACCGTATCTGATTGAATAAAGTTGCAGTGGCTCTCTTTCTCAATACCCTAAAATAAAAACGATTTAAGTGAATTGAATGAGGAAGCTACTTGTTTACTCCTTTCTCATGAATTTAGATCATCATCCATTGAAAAAGTATCAACCCTTTTTTTCTCTTGGCATGATGACTAAAAAACTAAAGCAGACTCTTTCTCTGCTCATTCAACGAATGAAAGACACTTTTCGTTGATATTTTACATGGAAATGTCATTCAGCGTTTTCATCCAATTTTTTTTCTCTACAGAAAAAAGACTTTTTTCTCCTCCTCCAACCAATGCACCGTCATTCCCATGATATGATTATAAGGGAAGCAATGACTTTTGTCACGTCACGTCACTGCTCTGATTCTGTTGTTGCTTTGCAAAAGTTACCCTCGAGCTTGCACTAAAATAATACTGCTTTTTGTAGATAAAGAGAGAAAAACGGTATTCTTCTGGTGCGCGTACAAAAAGCTCTAGAGTGGCTGTCTTCTCCAGCCTGGAAAACTCCGTGAAAAGTAGTGGATGCGAGAAGAGAGAGCGGTAACGGCATTCTTCTGGTACGCGTACAAAAGCTCTAGAGTGGCTGTCTTCTCCAGCCTGGAAAACTCCGTGAAAAGTAGTGGATGCGAGAAGAGAGAGCGGAGTGAAAAACGGCACATATAATTCTGTCTAGAGCAATAGGGAAAAGCATAGATTAGACGGAATGGAAGTTTCCATCCAGTCTTGTAGGTTTTTTTTACCTATGCACACACGTACACGGTGTCAATTCTGTACGAGTGTGCTCATTCACGGCTGAGTATTCGATATAAATGTACGGTATTAATGCAATGCCATATCATACAGTCCTTGTCAAATGATCTCCTATTCCTATTGAAATTTGGGAAAGTGAGTGGATTCATAATATTGTATGCAAGGTAGGTCCCTAACATCACCATTACAAAGTTGTATGTGGTTTTCCCTACTGGTTAAATAACAATGGCAAGATGACGAGAGGATAGAGCTAGAGAGAGAAGAGGAAGAGCAGAGACGGATTGGGGATTAGTTTAGTGTACGTTTACCGAGAGAGATACGGATTGCAATGGATAGACCTTGCTTAAAAAACTAACAATATCAAATATGTACTCGTAATGCATGGCTAGATGTTATGTAGCAATGAGGATTATTATGGTAAAAAAGAGAAATGAAAAAAGTGTCTTCTTTTTTGGTTGTTTTCATCCTTACATGTAGCTCGATGTGTATCTAGCTGTAATCTGTAATAAATAAAAATGTGAGTGAAGTGATGAAGATGATGAGGATGATGTACAAGAACGAGAAAGATTTTTTTTCATCCCTTTTCTCGAAAGAAAATGAGTGCGAGTGAATGAGTAAAGTGGTGGAGGCTTTCGGTACTTTCATCCTAGACAAGGGATGAACTTTTAGTGTGATCGTCAAATTTATATTAAAAAAAGATCATTCTACGAGAATAAAATTATTTTTAATTACAATTTTAATACAGTCTCGTTATTATACATAAAGCACTTACGCGCACTCGCACGTAGGTTAGTGTACAGTAATAAATTTTTTAAATGGAAAAATTTACCAAGTGTACATATTAAAAGTGATATTGCGTATGATGTGTGAGTGCGAGGAAAAAGAAGCAATTTTTTTTGGTAAATGTAGAGCCTTTTAAAGTTGTGTGAATGAGAAAGGAGCTATTTGGAGTAGCAAGCTGAAAGGTTAGCTACATTTAGTAAATGAAGAGTTCTGAGAAAAATTTAAAAGTGCAAGGACGAAAGAGGAAGGAGTAGCTAACTTGCCACCTGTTGTGTGTGTGTTTAAAAATGGTTCAGTGAATCTGAAATGTGCAGAGTTTCGAGAATTTTTAGAATGTTGTGGATGAGTGATACTCTTTGTTGATCCTTTTTTTATTTGAGAGGAAATATGATGTATGAGAAAATTATTTGCTGAAGCGGCGAAGGTGAGTGAGTCATCCAGAATTAATGTGTACAGTTATTACACCTCTTTGATGATAATGATGCTGAAGCTGTAGTAAAACGAGAGAGTGCAGAGTGCACATGTTGTTACTCATTCTCTCTGGACCTATTACATTTAATGCATACTAAAACTTCACAGTTAGGTTAAGGCCGCAAAATTTAAGATGAGTTTAGGAACAAAAATGGAATGAATGTAAACTTAGAATGGATGTAGTGTGCTGGCCACAGTTTGCGGCAACTTCTCTTCGTGAGTAGTAATAGTAGTAGTGAAGAATCTGTGTGGCGAACTGTCGTTAGATAGTCTTGCACGCATTGCTGTTTTTTTTTGCGAATAATATTTAAGAGTATTAACTAGCCCACAGTGAACTGAGCGATTATAACCTGCAATTGCAAAATTTTGTTTTTTTTCTAGCCAGCAAACTTTTCTCACACTAAATAGTCGGGATACGTCTTCCGGGAAATCAAGGTGAGAAATGAAGTCATGAATTGTGCCGAATTATCTGCGACAGAGCGCTTTTCCCTAACTCCCACTAGTCCCAGATAGGAAAATGTAATGTAATATGCATAGGAATGTGCTGGCGAAAATAGATAATACCCATATCAAAACTGAGAGAGTTCCTTTTTTACTACTTGTGTACCCTGGACATTCCATAACGATGGTTTTCCCAAATCTCTTCATCCTCCCACATGAGCAAGTTTCCTCCCTGCTCTTCGCTGTAACACTCAACATTTTTTATGTTATAAAGAGGGAATTATATTATTTTTAAAATTTGAAAAGTGCAGTGGTGAAAATAGTTCGCAGTGACGAGTCATCGTATATACGCCCTGCTCCACGCAAAATTTCGCTGAAAAAACCTCGAGAGATTTTAAATACGAGCTACACATTCATACTTCGTGTAACGATATGTAAGTGTGAACTTCCTTGTCACTTGATAACTTGATAGGTGTTAGGGAAGCTATTCTTGGAACACTCTAAACCAAAAATATTTACCTACTTATTAGTTGAGTGATAATTTTCGTCATTTCATTTCCCATCTTGCCGTTGTTTCCCACAGACTTCACCTTCTTTTACATCATATCTTCCTCAGCCTTCCAAGATGATGTCAATGGACGACGAAGACAAGCCACCAGCACCTCCTGTCCGTCTCACCAGCAATAGGTAGTTAACGCGAATACTAAACTATGCACTGAAAAAATTACGAGAAGGGAAATTGATCTCATTCCTTCTTGTCAGAAAAACAGTATTTTAAGTGGGCTAAATGGAATTTGTAAGATTAAGCGTGGAAATATTTTGTGTTGTATGTATTTTTAGGCCAGACCCAAATACAATTGTACCGGTAGATCTTCGACCTCTCCCGAAGGAACCTGAGAATGAGAAGAAGAAAAGCTCGAAAAGTAAAAGTTCGAAATCATCCAAGAAAGGCCTTGAAGCTACCATGGACAAACTCAACATTTCACACCCAACTAATTTTGAGCATACTGTTCATGTAGGATTTGATCCTATCACGGGAGAGTTCACGGTGAGAATTTGTAGTTTAATCCATCTCCGTTATTTCTTGTGGTTAAAGTTGAATCGTTTTGAGAGAAGTCAGCTATTTACAAACACTTTTACTGATGTGTTACACGAAATGGTGTTGCCGACACGGTGTTCTGTTCCGAGATAGGAGAAAGTGAATTATATTTCTTACAGCGTCTTAGAAAAAGTATTGTATGATATGCCGACCTACGAGTTCTTCCAAGTTTGATCTATAGATGATTATTAAGACTTTAAGAGAGTTTTAAATTCATTTCTCGTAAACTTACAAATTTGCTTATTTATTGAAAAAATTGTTTTATTTTCCATGCAATGCATTGCCAAAAATGCTAAATCAGCCGTTGAAAGTAAGTTGAAAGAAAACCATCATCAATAAATTATTGCTACTATTTATTTAAAGAAGTAAAAAAAATTCACGCATTCTTAAAAACGTTTAAATATATACTATTTTTATAATTTTTGATCAGTTAACTATTTGGTTGATATTACTGTGTTTAGTGAGAGTCTTATTGTGACTTTAATCCCTGCACCACATCACAATCACGTACTTTAATTGAAACAACCCACAGCTTTACTATTTAATGCTTACTATGTTTACATGTTTCCAATTACATACTATGAATAGCTATTAATAATGTTAATGTATTCTTTGGAAACTGTGAACCTTGTTCAGCTATATTGATGGTGTGTATTTACTTATGTCGTGTTGACAGTTTACATAATTATTTGTATAGATAAATCTAGAAAGTAGTATTGACCTTACTTATTCATTGATTCCTACAAAAAACTTTACAATGCAGCGGGAATACTATTTACGTTCCCTTCCAGTTTCACACTTGAGTAGTTACTAGTAGCTTCATTAAAGTAGTTTGCCTCAAGGCACTTAATTTTATGTGAATTCTTAAATCTTTCACATAGGGAATGCCGGACGAATGGAAGGCGATTCTACACAGCTCCAACATTTCCAAGCAGGAGCAGAAGAACAACCCTCAAGCGGTTATCGATGTCCTCAAATGGTTTGAGTCGAAAGCTCATAATAAACAGGAGTCAAAGTATATGACTGCTGTGAAGCCGAACAGTGGTAAGTGGCATGGATTGATAGCCGGAGAGATCTGTCACGCAAGAGTGATCGCAATTTGATTTGGATAAATTAGACATACTTTAGTGAAGTTTTTTTTCGCATGATTCTGTAGAATGCAATAGTAGCCGTACGCCAACCTCCGGCAGTCACCCGTCAAGTTCTCCACCAACAACGCCTGAAACGCCTTCCGGAAAGGATCTTGATGATCACGAGCACACATCGTTGTCAGTTCCTGTTAATCATGCTGCGTTGCATCATGTGCCCACAACAAAGCAGCAGCAGTCAATGTCAAGTCCAGAACACCACCATTATTACACACCACCTCCACCTCCAGTTGCAGCTAGACCAGAAAGAACAAAGTCCATCTACACAAAACCGATCGATGACTTTGAGACACCTTTCCCAGCACCCAACGGAGCTATTGTAGATAAGAATTGCAATACAGCGGTGGGACCTCCAATCCAAAGATCGCCCGTTGGAAGTCAGCCTCCTCCATCGTTACCTGCAAGCCATGTCGATCTGCAACATACACCAACGCCTGCCCCAGCGATGGTAACATCTCCTCAGCAAGGTGGGGGTCTTTCTAATGAAAGAATCGAGCAAACTACAAAACTATACAAGATACCTAGTTAATTTGACAATTTGGGATTTAAATAAATTGTAACATTTTCAGGTGGTGATGGAATATTTACCTGGAGGAAGTTTAACTGATGTCGTAACTGAAACGTGCATGGATGAGGGGCAAATTGCTGCTGTATGTAGGGAAGTTTTACAAGCCTTAGAGTTCCTACATGCTAACCAAGTCATTCATCGAGATATTAAATCCGATAATATTCTGCTAGGAATGGATGGTTCTGTCAAATTAAGTAAGCGTAAATTCGATGTTGATATCTGACGGAAATGTCTCGAATAGATGCTCTAAATATTTTACATTTTACTTTTTAGCTGACTTTGGTTTCTGCGCGCAAATAAGTCCAGAACAAAATAAGAGAACAACTATGGTGGGCACCCCCTACTGGATGGCCCCAGAGGTTAAAAAATAGCAAAGCATAATAAATATTTCAAAATTTAAATTGACTTCAAGCTGTCATTTAACGAAACGAACTTTGCTTTCAGGTTGTCACGAGGAAACAATACGGACCGAAGGTTGACGTGTGGTCTTTAGGTATTATGGCAATTGAAATGGTGGATGGGGAACCCCCATATCTCAATGAAAATCCTATTAAGGTAAGAGGGATAGGTGTCAGTCAAACCTTCCCTGTGGAATTTCTCATTCTTTCTCTAACTCTCATAAAATAATCAGAAAGATACATAATTTAGTACGGAAATTTACCTACAGGCACTCTACCTGATAGCAACGAATGGGAAACCTGAAATCAAAGATCGAGACAAGATGACGCAGGAGTTTCAAGACTTTTTAGACGCTTGCCTGGAAGTTGATGTAGACGCTAGACAGACTGCTTCAGAATTACTAAGACATAGGTTTCTCCTGAAAGCAAAGCCTTTGACAAGTCTCACTCCATTAATTGTTGCTGCAAAAGAAGCTACCAAACGAAGCTGTTGAAGGGAAACTGTGAAGGAAGAAACACTCAAGACATCCAGAAGAATTGGCATCCTTAAGACTTGGTTTTTGGTTATATGTACATTTTACGTTGATCAATGAGCCCTTTTTGTCTACGAGGCAGAGTACTCTTCATATTACAATGAAAAGTGGATGCGAGTCAGTCAAGCTTTTAAGTTTTAATTTTTATTGCCATATATAATATATTTAACTGCTTATCACGACGGACTGCTTATCAAGATGGTCGAGAAGTACCTTGCACTTATTGCATTTTTTGCAAACAACTAATGTACATTTTTATTTATTTGATAGACTTGCGCAAAGTAAAGCAAATAACGGAGATTTTTATATCGACATGCTAGTAAAGTGGATACTTAAAAACTCAATTAAGTGACTGTTAAAGATTGAGGTTAGAGTAAAGTAGAAATATTTAAATTTAAAAAGACTATTTCGTTTGATATACTTTTTAAAAAGGGAAAACCGTGCCGTGTCTTCGAGTTTATTATCGCTAAAGGCTTATTAACTGTAGACCGATACAATTTTTGCATTGACAACATTAAGTAAACTGTTAAATTGATAACTGCTGACTACGTTTGTAAAATAGTGTTAGTTAGGCTATGCTGCTATGTAATTTGAAAATGTTTGTTTTCCTTTTTGTTAAGTAGCCTTTTTTTTAAAAAAAACTGTTGCATTGAAGCTGAAGCTACAAAGCGGTGAATGCTGAATGGGAATCTTACTGAACTTTCTATAACGAGTGCCCTATGATAAGTCATTGAAGTTGGATATCAGTAATAATACATAATAAAATAACTTAGGTAAAACTACGTCGATATTTAAACAAACAGACGTCTTCATTTTTATTCAACTGGTCTCTCGTCTCTCCGTAGAGTGTCGTATGCCGAATATTTAACTTATTTAGCAATGTGACAAAAACCATAGAGCAGAAGTATGGAGAGCGATCATAGAATCTAAGTACAAGAAAACTACTAGAATGGAAAAAGGAAAAATATTATGTATTTTATGAAACGGTGAAAAATATGAAGCAACTACACTTGACAGAATCAGTCCTAGTTAAACTAAATCTTGCTGATTTCTGAGCCATATACACTACTAATTAACCAAAGTAATTTTTAAATATTCTCTTATCAAGAAAGAAAACACTGATCCAGATTAATAAAAAAACTAAGAAGAAAACACTGTATGGAACATATTACAACGTAGTATCCGGAAAAAACTGAATGACGCACTTGATAAAAAAAGTTGTAATTAAAATTATTTACAATTAAATAGAGACATCAAACTTTAATTAACTAATGCGGACGATAATATAAGTGATGAAAATAATGAATAAATAATATATCGGGACAAGTGCCATTTTCATGAATTCACGCGATGATATTTGAGTAAAGGGTCGTGTGATGGCTGACTAAACAAAAAAAACTATCTAAAAATGAATAATAATTAATGATATATTACGAAAAATCGATTAGGAATAGGGAGAGCAAATAAAATACAAACAAATAATAATATACCTACGTACATACAAAAATGTGTGTATAACTTTAATTTCATATTTTCATTGGGTTTTCATATGACTCAGGTTATTTCATGAGAGTGCGTTTGATGCGTAGATGCCTTTGTTGTAAAAAAATTAACGCATGCAATATGCATATTTGTAGCAAGACATTTTTACTTTATTTTTCACTCATTTTCGTCGTGTTATTTGTTCATATCTTCAGAGATTTCATTATTTGAATGATTCCCATAATATACTTAACAACCCAATCGTATAATTTTTAATGTTTTAACATGTCTTGCTTAACCTCAGAAAATTTCATCGGAAATCGCTCTTGTGGGGAAAACGTTTCAGAAAATTACAGAATTCTTGTTTTTTTTTTCACAAAAAAATTGCTTGGATCCAATTACAATCGTACGTTCAGAAGGGACGTACACACAAAAAGTTAACAAAAGTTTTTATTTTGAATTTTACTAACCCATCACGTGAGCATTTACATAGAATGTAATTACAATTTGCTGTAGTATCGTTTTTTTTAAATCAACAAAAGGACCGAATGTTCGTACGCTCAAATAGTAACACAATCTTTCAATTTTATAGCAGTTTCTTGTTTCTTATTGTATTACCATTCTTAATTAACTATGCAGCCACTTCAATCAATATTGCAAAACCGTCATAAACTTCATTGTGAATTCACATTTGTCCAGCATTTAATCAGAATGGCGCATATGTGGCGTATGTAGTTATAAGTTCTTCTCCTAAGTTTACACTTACGTCAAGTAGCACAAAAAATTGAAATTTCAAACCAATACATCTACTAAAATGACAAAATTGCAATAAATTTCCCAATGTGACAACTTTTCTTCCGGTAGTTAGGTTTCCCAACCTGTAAAATAAAGGTTTTATATAGCTCTGTTGGGTTCATCTACTTCGGAAAAGAGAAAGTCTGTCAATACAACTTTTAGTCTCCAAAATTTGATTAATAGAATGTTCCAACTAAACAGTAGTGCCCTATATGTAATATTTTCTCCTGAAAAGATCAAGAGAACAAACCTTCTTCCCTTTACTCCATCTTCCTCTACTTCGCTCGCACCCACCCACACCTTCATCACAAACTTCTTACGCGCAACAGTTCTATCTCTAGTAGTATAGTACAACTATGTATTCGTAACATAACATACACTTAAATTTTCACTTAGATTCTGTGAGAGGGAGTGTTCCCTCATCTACTGAAACGGGAAAGGAAAAACTTAAGGCCAACATTCTGATTGGCGATTCTATCATGTCTTCTTCCTTGTAGAAAAGAAAATGTGCAACCTTGTTATTAGGCAACTGATAGATTTTTATGTAAACTGTTTTTCGACTTTCATAGGCAATAGGCTTTCTTTAAACAAATCCAAAAACGCAACCGGTACATCAAATATATATTTATGTATTAGTAGTGTCTTCCACACACATCTCTAATTATTACTGTGTATCTGTATAATAATATGTTTTATATTCTTTTACATAACACCATCATTCTTTCCCCTTTCACACTAGTATGTACTGAGAACAAAAATTTAGCCTTTACGAAGAAAATATTCTACCTTTCATCACTCTGCCCGTCATTTGGATCATAATTGCATTCAATAATTACTAAATACAACCGGATTGCTAGGATTAACTTTCCTCTCGATCACTTCAACTTTCTTTAACAATAGTTATGATTTATCATTCCTCCGTAGGTCTAAGGTTAGCTGATTAAACGTTTATTAAACGTCAATACGTCTGTAAAGATAAGTGTAGATAGACATGTAGTAATGCATGCGAATAGTATAGAGTAGACCATACATTTTATAGTAGGTCTACATATATAAGCCAGAAAACAGGTTGATTGATTGCATAAAAAGCTTTCACATTTAAAGGAATAATAGGTTATACATCATTATAGTAAAGAAGATTGCAATCATAATCTTTATCTAAGTCAAAGGTAGGATATATTTCTTCGATGCTGCTCACGAGGGAAAAGTATTTTCTCGTACACTATTTAAGCAAATTACTTATGAAACTTTCTTTTTACACATAAGCTTGGGGAAATCACAGCCAGCAATTTATGATGAAATTGCATGCTGCGTGTTTGCTTTTGCTTTCGATGAATGCAACTTCTAATAACCCATGAAACAAAAACAAGTCAAAGTAGTAATAATTAGAGGCAAATTGTCCATACTGGCCAGAAATACCTATATCAATTAATTGGTAAGATATTTCAAAGATACTCTTTAGCGCGTACTATAGAAGTCGCGTTTACTAAACGTCGTTTAGTATTAGCATAAAACTTTTCCTGAAGGAGCAACTCTTAAAAGTCAATTGAGTTCACTAAGAAAAGCCAAATTATTCATACCCAGTTATTTTACTGTACAAATAAATCATAAAATTATATGTAAGACATTGAAGTAGGAAGAGGTAATTTTTTGTGCATTTGAGCTAACGCCAATCAAGGAAAGTGCTCCAAATGGAACAAACATTTTAACTTAACTACCCTATCTTTTAATGTTTCTTCTTTTTACGTTTTTCCTTTACAGGGATGCCAAGGGACATTCCAGTAGTAGAACTGTGACTGTTACTTCGAGTAACTGAGTGATGGCGTGACCATGAAGAATTTCCAGAAGAGGAATTGGCGTCACCTACACTTTTGCTTTTGCTCAAAGTCCTGCTATTTCCTTCTGACCAATGTTCCGGCTCTCCAGTTTTATGACTGCTGCCGCCATTATGCTTACTCTTACCAGCTCTCTCTTTTGACGCTGCAGAAGCAGCAGCCGTTACACCAGTTGTCACAGGAGACGCTCTCAACCTTTCGAACAGAAACAATCGCCGAGTTTCTGTAACATCTTCATCCACTACGGAGCTGTTACTGTCAGTAAAAACTGTTAAACTTTCCAAGGAATCCTCGAGACGACGGACTCCATCCCCAGCAACTGAAGATGAGAACCCAAGTGCCACTGGTTGTCGACTAGATAACTACAAGAATTGGATAAAATGGGAATTTCAGCTTCAGCTTTCCAAGAAAACTGTCTTCGTCATCAAATATCAAATTAAGTCATGTTTTACTAAAACAGTTTTAGTAATTTCCATAGGGTACTTACCATTGTGTTCTTTGTACTAGATAGAGCTGGAAAATCCGTTTCTGATTCCAGATGATATTGTTTTTCTGTTCCGTTACTAACAATTCCATACTCATCTTGAGACGCCATTTTTTTCCTAGATCACACACCGAAATGAAAATCAGATCATGCTCACAGAACTAAATTTTTCTAGAATTAATCTGGAACATAAAAATGTAAATTGAAATTATTCTGTACCCTTCAATAAAGCAATGGACATATGGGCATGTTTGTCCTTTGAGACACGACCCTTCAGCCCAATACCGACATGTAACAGAGTCGTGAGAGAATTTGCAATCATTTCCGCGTCGACACGATCCCTCCATGAAGAAATATTTACATGGTCTCAACCTGGTTTTACTATAAATGCAATTTAAAAATAAGTCTTTAGAATAAATTAAGTTTTAGAACACACGTAATCACAGCGTGCTCGCTTCGCTAGTACATATTCAACCAATAGACAGCTAGTAACGAGTAACGGTATTTCTATGAATTAGCAACTTACTTCCGCCTGCTTGATTTTCCTTGTTTTCCCGAAATACTTAATGAGTCACATCCAGCAAGACCAGATATATCCTGAAATTGTCCATAATCCGTGTCCGTTTCAGTAGTTCCAACAAAGCCTTGGAAGGAGAAGCCAATTCCAGAGAAATTTTCATAGTCTCCTTCATACTCTCCAAACATGTCATCATAGAAATCGCTTCTAGATCCAACTCCGCCGACTCCACTATCACAATATTCCCCTCCCCCACTTCCACCGCTAGGGAGCAGTGTATTATTCGAAGCATCGTCTCCACTTAACCATTCACCCCACATTCCGTTGTATTCAACTCCTTTTGACACCTAAAATTCAAAAAATCAATTTTTTTTAAATAGGACTTATTTTAATTAAAATTAATGCACTAATTCCTTTAGCACCATTACTACTACACGTTTCACTGTTTATTGGTCCCCACATTACTAACAAGTCCTCAAAAAATGTTTGTAATGGTAAAAGCCATTTTAGTTTTTTTATTGCAAAATTCACGTAATATATATATGAAGATTGCGCCTACAACTTGTGTGTTGTATGAAAGGAGAGAAAGTTAGCGCTCCCCTGGACGAGGTCGGACAACACATTGGCTGGTGTAGGCACAACACTGGCCCACATTTTTTTTGCTACCTAACTTGAGACATTGATATGGCTTAATTACATATTATCTAAATAAAGTACCTATAGTGGCAATTGAAAATATTATATCCACCATACTCCCCTTAGAAAACATTTGCATTTGGTCTTAATTTTCTATAATTTCTATTTCTAAACTTCTTACAAACCCGAAATTCAAATACTAATATCCAAATGCCCACACATGGTAATCTGTAAGGCTGAATGAATAGTAAGTACACATGAACTTCTTCAGTCTCAAACTTTGCTAGTCACTTCCAATTCCAACACTTCTCTAGCCAAGCTCTGTCTGTGGGGCTATTGTTTTGATTATAATATGAAACATAAAATAAAATCAACTTACGTTGTACCAATCCTCTGACTGAAATTCCGCACTGTTGTCACAATCATATGAAAATGCCGCCCTCTGAACATCGCAGATCGTGGGAGTCGTACTTCTGGGCAAAGTTCCAAGTGTACCTTGAGAAAAATCAAATGGAGGGACTGACATGTAGTTAGTCCAGTCTGAAGTCGTATGCTTGAAATACGTTGATTCCACTACTGGAAAACTGACGTCAACGCCTGAATCGTCGGTCTGATTCCCTTTCTCATTCTCACGGCACACTTTATATTTCACAGGAAAAATGGTCTGGCCGGGACGATTAAATACGCGATATTCCCCATCAATATCTGCATCAAAAAGCCTATATTCAGGTAAATTGGGGTTGATTTGATGGGCACTGATTGTGGTTACTGGGGATTCCAATAGGTCAATTCCTCTGGCTGAAGCTATTGACTCGACTTGCTCAATTGTTCTAAAATGTGTCTTCCAACTGTTAAGCAAATCTTCGCTATCGTAGCCATGTGCTTTTTCCTTATTACAAGCTTCCACAATCTCCCACTCTTCAGTCGCATCATTTTCTTCTAAATCTATTGAGTGCAATGCCTTTGTCATTGTATTTAAATCAATATCCCTTTCTCCAGCAATTCCATTTTCACTTTCTTTGTTAGCCTCTAACTTGTTCGGATGACAATATGACACAAATCCAGCATTATCT
>JAHZND010004394.1:0-11342 GCA_027744115.1 Acrocyrtus sp. NNG-2020 | reverse complement strand
ATATGGGTAGTAATTGGTAAAGAGACCAGGGAGAAGGGAGAAGCGCCTTCTTTTAAAGTAAGGACATCATGGAATAAAATTTTTACATCCGTGCAGCTAGCCCACCATTTCAGTCATTATTTGAAAAGTATTATCGCATCTTAAACAACGAAACCACCACTCTTTTAATCCTCTAATTAATGATAAACACGGAGAGGGTGGGTGGGTGTGTGATGTCTCTCGATCTCGGGAGACTCACACAATCTAGATTTTGCTTTGGCTGGACTTCGTCCAGCCTCGCAAAATCACCTATTGTGTTTCCTCTCCCTCTATCTTCAGACATCACAATCATGTATACTATATGGGTAGTTATTTAAAGTTTTAAGATGCGAACAATCACAATGAGTCGAAAATTTAAATTACATAAATTCCACTTTATTTACACATCGGCACAATGACATACATGTATTCATTTTAACTGTAACACAGCACTAGAAAATTTGTCAACCTGATTAATGGGACGATTATAGAACCGGGCAAACACCGTAGAGTTCTTAGACCAACCAACATGCGCTGTAATACTATCAACATTTACGCCCTTTGCGGCAACCTTAGAAGTGGAAGCATGTCTGAAGCTGTGACCCTTAAACACGTTAGTATCAATGTCAGCTAATTTTAAAAGTTCTACAAGCCAATTTCCTATTGTTTGCGCTGTTATTGGATTATGAGGCTTCATAGTACTCAACAAAAGCTGCGGCTTATTCTCCCTAAAACTAGAGGTTCTACTTAAATACGATTTCAGTGTCTCCACAACACACAACTTTGTATCTGTATACGGATTTAGAACCAACACGGGATTCATCTGGTTTGGGCGTGTCGTCTTTAACATTTTTGTAATAGTAATTTGAACTGGGCATCCCCATACAATATTATCTACCGTAATAGCACTCAATGTCTGAGTCCGTTGACCTGTTACTAATGCTAATAGACCAACTAGTTTCAAACTCAATTCCCTCAGAGTTAAATCATTATTATCCTTCCATTTTTTCAATAACGACAACACGGCATCTGCATCCCATGTTGTATTATACTTCGCGGTTGGAGGTCTCAAACGGAATACCCCTTTCATAAATTGCTTGACAATTTCATACTCTCCATATCGTGTATCATTTCTTAAACTTAACATAGTTGACAGGCCTGCTTTATGACAATTTATACTACTATAGCTATGGCCCTCATGAAATAGTACAGTTAAATAATACAAAAACTCATTAACCTCCGGACACCAAATATTTACACTTCTTTCTTGACAGCTCTTACTCCATTTTTTAAATATTCCTTCGTACTGCTTACTAGTCGAACTTGCAAATGATGATTCGATGATCTTGACAACATCCTCCGAGAAATTTTTAGTATTCAACGAGCTCCGTATAGCACTGCAGCTATTAAATTCACTTGTTGACTCAGTTCGTGTGACCTATTGGAATAGGGACAAAAAAGAAGTGACTCATCAGCCTGAAAAATTAAGTATTTTTCACTGCACATCTTTGTAAAAATGGGGAACCAAGGCTGATTCTTCCAAAAAGGCACAATCACAATCCCATACACATTATCAATAATCATTTTTGTCAATACTCGAGGAATCAAATTAAAAGGTGGAAACGCATAAAATCTGTCTTGCCATGTTATAGTAAACGCATCTACCTGCTCTGCAAAAGGGTCTGGATGCCAAGAGACATACCTATCCACTTGATGAGTATTATAGCTAGCAAATAAGTCCACTACTGGAGTAAAAAACTTTTGACAAATCTGATTGAAGTGGTTACGTCCAAGCATAAAATCACTATATTCACCTGAAGATCGTGATAATTGGTCTGCAACATTTAGTTTAGTATTTATATAAGATGCTTTCAACTGGATACCTCTTTTCTCACACCATTGCCATATCTTTTTTGAAAGTTTACCACACTGTTCTGACCTGTTCCCCCCGTGCTTATTAATGTAACTCACTGCCGTTGTATTATCTAATCTAACTAGTAACCGAATATTTGAATACTCGACTAGACTAATTAAACCATACCATAAAGCTAACAACTCAAGAACATTTATGTGAAGAGTTTTTTCAAATGCTGTCCATGCTCCTTTAGCTTGTTTTAAATTATACACTGCTCCCCAACCACCTAATGAGGCATCTGTAATCAAAGTCGAATGAAATGTTTCATCACCAAACGTATTTTTGCACAAAATGTCTTTTCTAAGCCACCATAATAAGTCTTCCTTACACAAGCTATTCAATTGCATTTCACTATCGTAATTACCATCAACTTTTTCTAGTGCTAATTGTTTCTGCAATTCCAGTTCACGAATATATAAAAAGCCATACGGTATCGCAGGCGAAAGCGAAACCATAGTGCCAAGCAGAGTTGCGGTCTCGCGAATTATTAACTTGCTTTTATCTAATACTCGTTTACAATTGCTTTGCATTTTTGCTAATTTTTCAGGAGGTACTGATATTGTCATGTTTGCAGAATCTATATTAAATCCCAGGTATCTAACTAGATGGCTAGGGGTAAGCTGAGACTTTTTAATGTTAACTACAAACCCTAGAGTCTGAAACAATTTTGTTGTTGCTACTATGTTCTTCACACACTGTTCATTTGAATTCCCAACTAGAAGTAAATCATCCAAATACGACACTGACAAATAACCTTGACCTCGCAGCGAACTTATTACTGGCTTCATTAGCTTTGTAAACAACCACGGCGCAATATTTAAGCCGAAAGGGACGCACGTGTACTGATATAACTTTCTTTTCCATCTAAATCTTAGATATTTCCTACAGCTGTCGTGAATACTGATTTTGTGATATGCATCCTTCTGGTCTATAACTGCCAAAAAATCGTTTCTGCGTACTACATTGAACACTACTCGAAGATCTTCCATTTTAAAATGAGGAGCATTTACATGTTCGTTAAGATACTTCAAATTCAATACAAACCTTCTACCTCCACCATGCCTAGCTACTGTAAAAACTGTAGATATAAACTGTCCTTTTTCATCTTTAACCTTTTCAATAGCTCCTGATTGAAGTGCACTTTTAATTTCAGAGTCAATAAACTCCACTTCAATTTTACTTGTAATATTACTAAATGGCTCTACGTTTTGTCGGGGCTCATTTACAAAGGGTATTTTATAACCAGCAACTACGTTAAGTATAAATTTATCACTTGTCAATAATTTCCAATTGTCAATATACTTTCTTATTTGACCTGCTCTACCTACCATGATATTGTCTACTGTCTCCGGGTTTTGAATTGTGGTGACTGGTATTGTCGCTGGAAGTTCTGTTGTTGTCGGGGTTGGTAAACTTGAGTGCGTGGTGGCCCCCTCCAGGTTCCCCGGTTGTAGTTGCGGAAAGGGCGATTGAAGTTTAAAGAACCCGTTGCTCTTGGAGACGATGAGTATGGATGGTAGCGGTTACTTTTCTGAAAGGTAGTCTTGAGTAGTGCTGACGTTGCTTTTGATGACTTTAGTGTTTCCGCCAAGTTACTTCCAAATAAATATTCGGAAGGTGGAATTTGAGCGTTGCAAATGCTTTGGTATTCAGGATTCATAAATTCTTTAATTTCTAACTTCCTTCGGGACGAGAGATCTTGAAACTGTGCTCCAATTAAATTGGCTCCATCATGTGCCATTTTAAGGAGGCTGGTAGCAGTCTCCTTTGGAAGTGCTTTTGCTACTTTAGCAATTTCATCACTCATACTTGCCAGTACTGATAAGGCAATTGAGAGTCCACCTTGAGTTTGCTGTAACTTCAAATCAGCCACTCGTGGTCTTGTGCGGAGGTTTTGCCACACTTCGGGGTTCACTTTTGGAACACGGAAAGCTTTACAGTTATCTGGAATCTTCACACTTCCTTTCAGCTTATCGATGGACTCCTTAGATAAAGGTCGCGTTGCAGTTCGTGAGAAAGCTTCAGCAATGTGACTTGCAATGACTGGGCCAAAGTCTTCGTTTGATTCAATGTCCTGCCAAACTTCCAACATGTCTGAGTCATCTTCTACATCTTTAATTTAAATTAAACGCTTATTCAAAGCTTTATGTATAATGCATACGATATTTGTAATTTTAATTATTATAATAGGTTGCTGCAGTACCAGTAGGCTGACTAATAATATTTCTCATCATATCGTCAAAATTCTGCGATTCATTGGCATGCAAGTCAATCGGTGAAGAATGGCCGTTAAGGTCTCCGCCCGCACTGTCGGTTTCTTCCGGTTCAGACATAACTGAATTATAAAATAAAAGAAGTACTGTTAAAGCACTTATAAAAATGAGGCTATTTAAGCACTAAATATGAGGCTATTAAAGCACTAAATATCAAAGCTGTTAAAGCTGTAAATATTTGCAATTAAATTACATACTTTTCAAGTTGTAATAGCAAAACACTACTATTCAAGTAGCACTAATGAAAAAAACTCATTTTCTCACCTATTCAAGGTAATTGCGATTTAACTGCCACTAGAAACTTAAAATAGATTAGTTAACTATTTAATGATCCACTGAGGTGTTAAATGTTACGATCTATAATCTTTAATTAACTCACAATTCACTATCACAAATAAAAAATCGTCGTTGATAAAGATGATGTAAGCTGCACACTTTGCTCCTTCTCCCTTGCCTTCTTTAACAATAATGACTGAAATGGTGGGCTAGCTGCACGGATGTAAAAATTTTATTCCATGATGTCCTTACTTTAAAAGAAGGCGCTTCTCCCTTGCTAACAACCTCCAACACCTTACCGCCATCCAATTCAGTTTTATAATTAAGCTATGCTCTCCCAAAAACCTGTAGTTTTTTCCATTTGTCCAACTCACTCAATTTTTTCCTATTCTGGTACCAGCCGAAACGTGCAATACCAGTAAAAAGGGCCAACAAATAAAAAACGAAGCTGCGTATTATCATTATCGCACAAACTTTGTTGAGCAGTAGGCAAAAAAAAGCTTTTTAACAGATTAGATTGTAGCCGTAGCCGTTGTTGGGTTATTTACGTACGTGCAAAGTGTAAATTGGCTGCGATACGTCTTTCGTGATTCAGCAAATAAAAGAATGCTATTCTCTGCTAACGACTGTTATCAGTGTTATAAAAAGGAGTGCATCTATCCAACAAGTTTGTAAGTATTTTTGTATAAGGAGCCAGTCCTCTATCCATGCAAACAAAAGCGTGTTAGTCTCCCAGCTAGAAATGCTTGAGCGTATTGGTTTAGTAGAAGCAGAAAAAGGTGCATGCGTAGCTCTAACTATTTTCATGTGCATTTTTGCCATAAAGACTGCATGAGACTTTTTTTAATAATGACCAATTTATTCAACTGCCAGCAACAATCAGATTTCAGTGAGTAAAAGCAAGAAAGAGGGAGTGCACATCAAAAACACTTTATCATTTTTCGCCTCCTGCCTGCTACAACCAGTTAAAAAAAGAATTTTTATGGACTGACTGCAATCAATAATTTTTTTGTGACTGTGATTTCTTCATAACACCAGACTTACAATCAAGTGGAGAATTAGGCAAACCTCAGAAGAGTCAATTGTCAAATCTACTAAAAAAACTCATTCTCCACTGAGCCTTCAACACTTTGAGAAATGAACGTTGTTTCTTTTAACAAAAAAGGAGTAACAAAAGAGTGAATTTTTGTATTTTATTTGTGCGCACTGCAACAGCTACGGAACATTTTAAAGTTAAACCCAAGTTCTGTAATTGAAATTGAGCCAGTGTATGCAAGTTGGAAGATCGAAGATGCGCTATACCTATTGGGTACTGGGAACGCTTTTGCATTTTCGTGAAGCGTGACTGTTGAAAGGAAGAAAAAGTGTCGAAGTAATAAATAGCAAATTTTCCTGATCCCATCGGATGTTGACTCTGCATGTAGCACACTTAAGTGAGTAGAAGGTGTAACGGAAGTCCGAAGCTGTGTCAGAGTTTCTTTTTCCTATGATTACTTATACATAGACTGGACTTTTTATTTTATGTGCAAAATCCTATATTTACTTTGCAAACGTCAAAAATACTGTCATCGCTTTTGTGTTTTGATGTATTGTAGTAATTTTCAAACTTGTGACAAGTTTTTGTATTTGAAGACTGAGGCTTTGGCACTGAGGGAACTTGCCACATCCCTTTTTAATAACCAAACCTGGACACTATATTTATAGTAATTTTTTTAACTCTTCGGCAGAAATACTGAAAAGAATGGACAGCCTTGTAACAGTGACAGGACATACCTATCTACACAACTGAAAACCTGTGCACAGTAAAATAGTAATGAGTAGAAGGTGTAACGGAAGTCCGAAGCTGTGTCAGAGTTTCTTTTTCCTATAATTACTTATACATAGACTGGACTTTTTATTTTATGTGCAAAATCCTATGTTTACTTTGCAAACGTCAAAAATCCTGTCGTCGCTTTTGTGCTTTCAAGTATTGTAGTAATTTTTAAACTTGTGACAAGTTTTTATATGTGAAGACTGCGAGGCTTTGGCACTGAGGGAACTTGCCACATCCCTTTTTAATAACCAAACCTGGACACTATATTTATAGTAATTTTTTTTAACTCTTCGGCAGAAATACTGAAAAGAATGGACAGCCTTGTAACAGTGACAGGACATACCTATCTACACAACTGAAAACCTGTGCACAGTAAAATAGTAAACGTAACGTGGCCATTTTTCAATTTTTGTCGCGATTCACAATTTAGCGCGATCGCAATATCTTCATAAAGGGAGTTTACATATATTTACCTTAGGTATATATTCATATTGCAGTTTTGTGTGTGCAAATTTTGTGGTGTGTGTGGTGCATCATTTGACTTTCACAAAGGTCCTCAGAAGCTTATACATAAGCCTAACAACTAAAAAATATATTTGCCATCATCAGATCAGACAACACCTCGCAATCCTTCAGAAAGGTCTTCTTGTCCACCATCCCATCCATCTCTGCACAATCAGACCAGTATTTTTTTTCTTGTACGAAAAATTGAAGCCAAAGCCAACCAAAAAAAGTAAACTGGGAGTGCAATAGCAGTGCTACTGCAAACTCAAATACACAACTGCAAATTTTTTTTCCACCACATTTACTCCCCTTAAGCAACGACAACGACAGCGGCTACTGCTTTTCTGCTCCAACCACTACAAGAAGATATTTTACTTATCGTCACATTATCGACATCGACAAGAAACTGCAGTGATCAACAAAAAGCTGATGATGGCTGTTCGTATTAACTCCTCTTGCTAACTTTACTTATTTCACCTTTTTGTTTTAAGTGCAAGCAATAAAGTGTCATTTTTTGCACGTACGCATAAGCCCAGTGCGGTGCACCTCATTTGAATACTTTTAAGCCTAAAAAGCTCATTAGCACGATAATCAGCTTGAACTTTTACTGCTATCCACAGCATCCATTCCTCCACCCTCACAAACTTATAGAAAATATCCTCGTTTGCAATCAAATTCGCTACTTACCTGAGCAGTACTTTCATGTTATACTTACCCAATTACGGAGGAAACTGCCACAGATGTAAATGATCAGGGGCAGAGAGCTAGTGCCAGTGCCTGAAGAAAAATTCCCATTTTACGAGCAAGCACACAGCCTTAAAAAGTAGTGTGCGGATCAGAGTAGAAATCTGCCGTGGAGCAAGTTCTATTTATAAAACAGCCTTACATCCACCCTCTCCGTCTATACTCTTGCCATTCACGCGAATAATTGGTGAGCGGTAATTGGTAATTTACTTGCTAATACAAAGCAGTGACCGTGGACAGGGAATAAAAAAAGTTCTCAAGATTAAAAAAAGTAATTGCAAAAAAGGAGAAGTGATTAAAAAAGCTCACCGTTTACTCTTTTGCTATTTACGACTAAAGAAAAATCTTGTTTTTACGCTGCTCATTGTCCCGCTTTTGTGATCAATGATCATCATCGCTACCAAGGGAAAACTATCTTTTTAGCTATAACCCTTTTAAATGTGATAATTTAAACTGCCACTGCCTGACAACGCTGATCATGGGAAGACCTTAGCTATTGCCAGAAGAAAAAATATTGCTTTGAAGTTTTTATTGACTGTCACAGTCACACATCACAGGACAGTTTCCAATTCCCAGCTCAAATACAGAAAGCGAAGGTAAAAAAAGTCAGTCCTGGCAGGACACTTTTTATTTGGTGTGCGTAAAAAAGATTTCGCAAAGAGAAACTAGAGAAGATTTCGCAGCCTGGTTACATCGATGGACAAATTAGTCGAGCGTTGCGAGGAGAAACCAGCATAGAGATAAAAACGAGAAAGGTGATATGTCTGAATGTGAATGTATGGCAGCAGTATAAAAACGAAAATGAAGCTCTAGAATCTTCTCTAGAACCGATAAGAGAAAAAAGGTGTTCATAGTCCACAAAGACAAGCTATTACCAAAAGACCAGATAAAATAACGCTATTCCAAAAATTAGCATACAGATCATTTTACGGAGATTTTTTTTGTCTTGTCGGGTTTATCTTAGCTAGTGAACTGTGAGCGGTGAGTAGCGAGTAGAAGTTTTTATCTGTTTTACAAGTTACAACTCTGAGGAAGATTTTGCGTGTATTGAATTTAGCAAAAGTGGTAATTACAAGAGTACAAGTACACTATAAAAGAGATATTTAGCCAATCCCACACTTTGAAAAAAAAAGATTTTAAAAAAGATTTTTTTTTCATATGTGCATGTTTTTAATAGTGTAATAATATCACATTGACGGTGTAATAGTATAATGAAGATTCACAAGTTTTTGGGAAAACTAGCTCCCTCGTCCTCGTATTACTACTGGCCTGAGTGGCGGTCATAGTGAGCATCAAAACCAACTAAGGAGCAAGTTGAGAAGAACGTCAACGAGAAGACAAATAGTGCCTTTTGGTTGTTGCTTGTTTTTGTTCTTAGCGTGCTGTTGAAGTGAAGTTGTAGCTCAGTCCAAGTTTGAAGTTATTTTATTAAAAAGGTGCACTATAACTTGCGGTGGCACACAGAAGTTCATGGCGTGAGCTGTGAGCTCATCATCACATTTAGAGAATTTTCTGAAGATGAAAAGATAACTCATTTTATATTCCGAGTGACCAGTGAATAATAAAAATTTACAGCCATAGTCGACTACCAGTTTCCTGTAAAATTCGCTCAGATTATAAGAGTGCAGTTCTTTGAAAAAAAAGAAACCAACTTGGATGCGAAAAAGGTGCCGATATAGCTTTGTGTTAGCGATTTGAGTAGCTAGTGTCATTTTCGTCGACAACGAATCTTGTTATCCCCGTACCCTCTAGACATAAATTAAAAAGATGTTCAGAATGGAGAAATTTTCCAGGACAGGAATAGTGTACAGTGTAAGTGTGCTTGTAGTGACCTTTGCGTGTGTTTATGACCCCACCAACAGGCACACTGTACAGTGTGTGCCGCTTGCACAGGTAAAGCCAGTTTTTCCACTAAACAACAAGGAAAAGGAGAATTTATAATAACAATGCTCAAATATGCTTTTCGTTTTTCATGAGATTCTAAATATTTTTTTTTTCATAGAGATGCACTACGAGTTATGATCACTCATATGTGAGGCTAATAATGTGTGATACCATGTCGTTCTGTATTTTACTTACAAAGGAAAAAATCTCTTTTGAGAAATTACTGTATTCATTTCTTAATTATTGAGTAGGGATTATAACAGCATTTTGCTCGCGCACACACACTCGCACAAAATGCGCAATTGATTTTATTTAACGGAGCCTACGAACCTGAATGAATGGTCATGATAGAAAAAGGTGACATTCAAGGGCAAAGTGAGTCTTTTTGAAGTTTGCGATATGAAAATAATGGGCAGCGCTCATACAAAAAAATCATAGAAAATAGGATGCCAAGTGGGTCGCTTTTTTCATCTAAAGAAAAATTCAAGATCTCTGAAATGATAGGAAACAGAAACAGTCAATCAATTCAAATCCATTGAAATTAAATGAGCAATTTAGTAAAAGTCATAAAGGGATGGGAGCGAGTAGTGAGTGTTTTTGTACACTATTCATTAGCTGTATGACATGAACGGTAGCTCCTCTACAGTGTTTGCACACACCTGGGGATAAATTAGAAGGGGTGAGTTTTATTTGCATTAATGAAGACAGTGGAAAATTAGAAGCCGGTGAGGTTGGCCGTGGCAGGGCAGGCCGGTCGGTCTACTTTAGATTAGTGACGCATTAGAAAATATAAACTGCCCAACTGCAAACTACAAAGTACGTCAGATTTTTGAAAAAGGAAAAAAAAATATTGTCATGAAAAAAAAGTTTACTCTGATGATAACTAACAAAGGCAAAGCTAAAGAGTGAAAATTTGTTATAGATTTGACGATGACTTCATCAGAAGAGTTGGAGTAATTTTTAATAAAAAAAATTTCTTATCTGATTCTGAAACAGGATGAGCATCAAAGACTTCAAGAAGACAATTTTCCGTTACATGAAGAAGACCTGAGCAGCATAAAATCCCCGAGGAACTTGTCAATAGATGTGAAATCAGGAACGCATGCAATATTTTCATGGGATCCCCCAGAGGACGGGGACTACGAAAAATTTGAGGTTCAGCTGTCGCAACTGCCAAACAACGAGTTTAATCAAGACGAGCAAAGGGACTTGCAGCAGGAGGAGGAACAGAAACAGCCAAAAACCTTTTCAGTGGAGGATAGGAGCGTTTCCCTTAGCTCATTTCTAGAGCCAGGAAATAGTTACCAAGTGCAGGTGTTTGCAGTTTCCAGAGGGGATGTGTCTCAGCCAATTACTGCAAATTTTACTACAAGTGAGTTGCATCGTTTATTCGTATAATCCCCGAAAAATTATACCCGGAGGTCATTTAATTACTACTCATGGGAAGCTTCTCTCTCTATTTATTTACCATTTACCCTTTTCTAAAAAATGTTGCAGAGCCCAACCCACCAGAAAGGTTCGTTGTCTGGTTCCGCAATGAAACAGCTTTGCTGATTTACTGGCAGCCACCAACCGGAACTTATGATCTCTACAAGGTAAAGATTAAAAAAAAATGTTTTGGACAATGTCCGGAACGGAAGTGGGCGATTTTTGTGTACGACGTTGATAAAGCATTGCATCATTATCGTCACTTGTTTACCTTTACAAAAGCTTACTCGGTTTTGAACTATTTTCTTTCTTTTTTCTCGAAAAATTACATTACAGAAGTTACTTTATTATTTCTAGATTTGTCTGACTAAAAAATTGCTTGTTTTTATGTGTGCATCAGGTAGGAATAGAACCTTCCGACAGCCCAACCTCAACGATACTCGTTTCAAGACAAGAATACCAGAATGGCCGAGTTCAGCCAGGATTC
>JAHZND010004393.1:0-21483 GCA_027744115.1 Acrocyrtus sp. NNG-2020 | reverse complement strand
GCGATATTTTAATAGCACATTAAAATAAAGCAAACACACAAGCAATTTACGCAGGCTGATTATTCACTGTAACAAAGTGCGTTCCCGTAACTCGCCTTGTCCTACTCTAGAAACGAGGAATTGAGATGAAAAAATGGCTGCATTTTTTTCTAATGAGATTTTAATGTAAAGTGTAAACAGAGAGAAGTAAAAAAGCTTTAAGGCACGATGACATATGAATGCGAGAAGCACATTACTATAACCAACTCGTAAAAGTAGCGCCATATACCACCAGAGTAGATTTCAGTAAAAAAAATTAAAATAATTATTATGGTCAGCCAGAGCCAGCGTATTTTTAAATTGTAATCTTCCAAGCAAAAGTCCATTTCCATCTTTGAACACCAAAATAAAAACTGACTTTAGAGATTATAGCAGTTGTCGCAAGTTTTTAACCCTTTCTTTTCCATTCATCATTCAACATGGCCTGAGCCATTCACTAAATCTTGTGGATAAATACGCTTTACACTCATTTCTATTCATTGCTGAGTTGGCGCAAGAAGTCAACAGAGACGGACTTTCGTATAAGATTCGTTTCAATCCATTTTTCCTCTCTCAGACTTATTTTTCCCTTTAGAAGCGGAAATCTGGCAGACATTTTAGTATTTAGTCATGCAGCGACTGAAACGTAAACAAGCGCTGCCAAAATAACCGCTGCTTTGCGCTTCTGTCAGCAAAAAAAAATTGGGAGTCAGTCACATTCTAATAACTGCCAACAAAAGACGGCTCTCATGAATACACAAAAAAGCTGAATTGTCTTTATTCGAAAAAAAGGATTAATGTGTTAGTAGGAGCATAAATAAATACTATTTCTTCAAAAACATTTTTTTCCCTAGCATAATCCTCCTTTTTAACTAAACAATTAGCATCCATTCATTAAATCGTACATCATAACTACTATTTTTTTCATCAGCATCATTGATGTACCTAAACCGAAACAGATTGGATTACAATTTACCTGTACTAGAAAATAAAAAAAATATTTTTTTGAATGGTATGCTGACTTCTTATTTTTACTGCTTTTTTCTCAATCATTAAATCTATATTACCAGTAGTTAAAACAGCTCCGACTAGAAGAATAAAAAAAGTAAAAAATCTGGCGCTTGTGCTATTACACACACGTGTGTGGTGACTAGTGAGTAGTGACGGAGCAAAAAAATGCGTTTTTAGCATGTCAGATCATTATTTGCTTCTACAAAGAGAGAAGCGGCTTCTTCTCGTGGTGCATGCATGTGTCCATCTCTGAAAAATTGTAAAACTGTTTGTTTGTGTGTGTCCATCTCTTTTCCTAAGGAATTTTTTTCTGTTAATAGCGAGGGGAGCATATATTGCGTGCGGTTATGATAATAGGAAAAAAAGGAGGTAGAATAAGAGGAAGAATACAAAAAAATGTTTAATTGATGCATAGCTTTACCTGTTATGGAGCGTATTTTTTTGGCTAATTAGGCAAATATGAGTGACTCAAGAGCAGATTGATATTCACGACGGTAAAAGTAAGTATTATGTTTACTCTGATGAGAGATCATAATATCCCATTCACTTCTCTACATTTTTGGAGGAGCTAAATGCTAACCTTGACTAAAAAATATTGGTGGCAGTGAGTTGAGGAGATGGCGAGATTGTGGATTTTGTGTATGGCGGAGGGAGACTGCGGAGGAAGAAATATAATGATTATTTTTTATCCTAATTCCCTCCATACCAAAATTATGCAATAACACGAATAATAAAATGGAAAGAGCTGCTTTTTTTCTTTAGAAAGATGAGACGTCTGCAAAAAACGGTATGTTTGGACTTTTGGAGTGCGTAGGATTTACATATAGCATGAGTCATAAAAAATATATTTAATATGGCTTATTTCTCTTTTCTCTTTAAGATCCTTTTCGAAATAAAGACCGAATAACATATTTTTATGGGAGTGAGAATAAAAAGTATTTTAATAAGTCTACTCCAGTTTCGCTGGTTTTTCGAATAAAAAACAAAGTGACTAGTGAGCAGTGCTTAATAAACTCTAAATGCTAAACAAAAATCTGCTTTTTGCATTATGCACCGTTGTAAACAAAAAATTTCGGAATATGTTAAAAAAATTTGAATGGAGTGCGCAATAAAAGAATAATGTGGTGGATGGTTTGTACATTGTAAAAGGCAACATCCGTTATTGATTCTGCCCCTTTCACCAATAAAACTCTTTCTTTAATAGAAAAATCATGTAGACGACGTTAATTATATGTGCCTACTCCTATTTTGGTGCAGAAGAGAAGGTTAAAAACTCTGACCGACACTCTAGAAACAGTTATCTTGACACAATTGTTCGGCCACATAAAAATAATTTTTCTGGTTCGACTAATTGCAGAATAAATTTTGTCATAGGTATGTGGAAATTAATAAGAGAGCAGAAATATGCTTTAATTAATGAAGTGAATTGACTGATGCTCATTATTCTGCCACTACCAAAGAATAATTTTCTATTTCTTCATGGAAAATAAATATTTTTACCAACTTTTTTTCAGATAAAAAGTTAATGCAGCTGGTGCTTCTCCCTATTTTTATCGAGTGTGCATTTGATAAGACATTCCCTAGCGGAGATTAGATATGAAGCCTTTATCATCGCCCGGCCAGATTTTTTGGGAGGAAAAAGGCAAATAAAAGGAGTCTTTCATAGAATTCCTGAAAAAATGAGGGAGCACGGCTTCGATTGTGACTGTCGATTATCGACTCTGAGAATCCAGCCTATTTTTACATTTTAGTGAAAAGAGAGGCAGGGTAAAAGCCACAGAAAGACCGCAGTCTCCTTCCTCAGTGTAGAGCTTGGTCAGGCCTTCGCGATGATGAAGTGACTGTGTTGGAGCGTGAACAAGGGACGGATAATTTGTAGGGATAAGCGCCTAAGCGAAGTGCGAGCTTATACTCTTTGAAAAAAGTCTTTTCACAGTGACATGTGTGTAGCTGGTCATGTGGGACTCCTTTTCATTCTTTTGCGGTGAACAATGATGCCTAACAAGCCATATAATGCTTTCATAATCATCATCATACCCTCATGATGACGTTGCCGCAATAATAATCTACGCTCCCAGTCCCAGTCTTCAAAATGAGAAAAAGCAAAATAGCAGCAGCAGCACAGTTAGTAGTAACAACGGAACTGATTGTGATTTTGGAAGGGAGAAAAAAACCTTGAAAAAGGAATTTATTATTTATTGTCATGAAGTTACAATTCATTCCTTGTCTTGTTTCTCCTCAATGCTCCGATCGGCTTCACTGCCTCTGGCAGCTTGTCTCTTTCTCAAAAATCCATGACAGTTTACTTTGCTACCAACATTTCTACATTTCTACTTGCCAAATGTCTGCCTTCTCCACTCATTTGCATCATCATTGTTCCCTTTCTCCTCAAAAAAATATCCTCCCTTACGCCGGCGGTGACCGATATCCAAAAAATATATTTATTCCGATAGCTATAATCTCGGGTACATTCAACTCTCCCCAGCATAATCTTATCCACAAAAAAAGACATTCCCAAAAAATATCCCTCCATTTCCCCATTGTCGGCTCTCTTTTTTTATCTAATCTCCCCAAAAAAAGAAAATCTTTTAAGGAGAAAATCGGATAGAGTGTAAATTACATTGTTGGCCAACATTTACTTATTCGCTGAGATTGTTAGCCCAGCCAAATATTTTGCTACGGTGTAATGAGAGGAAATTGAAGAAGAATGTGAAAACTGCATCTGCTCCTATTTCACCTCCATTTTTTTATATCCGATTGATACGCCTAATTGAACGATTTAAGAGTCTCGAAAGAAAAAAAATAATTCTCTGCTGAAAGGGACACGTCCATGTTTACACTTTCTAAATTGTACTTACCAGTGTGTACTTAACACAGATACTCAGGGCTAATAATGAGCGTTCTGGTTAGCTTGTTAATGCCGCTAATTATATTTACCAATAGAGAAATGGTATTTGATTTGAAAAGGGTTTAGGACTTTTTTTAAAAAAAAGATTTAATTTAGCATGTGATGATATATGAAGACGATGAGATCGTGAAGCCTTTTTACAACTCTTTCAGATCTGTGAATGAGCCCATTTCATTGATTATGCGGATGAGTGGCTGCTCTTACAACGGTGATTAACTTTAACGAGGAAGGACTTCTTTGTGGGCAACTAAAATGACGCTGACATACTGGTCTGCATTCTGCATATTAATACTAATTGAAGATGCGTTGCCATTTCAACCGTTGGTGAGAAGTTAAGATAGCATATGATGCCAATTGTGAGAAGGAGCAATTGACCGGATTTGCTGAAAAGAAAAATCCGGAGGAGACAATAGCTAAAAAGGATTAAAATGGGGACTAGATATTTATAGGGAGACTATTTTATTTAAATATTAAGAAAAAAAGATGACACTTTGCGTAGCTCTTTTTACCCTGCTAGAAATAAAGGGAAATTATATGGTGTAACTGGCAGTTGGATGTTACACTGGGCCATGATTTTTTCTTCCATTGCAGCTCAAAAAAAAGTTGTTGACTCATTTCACTCGGAGATATTTTTTTACCCCTTTCGTGTCCGACTGAGACTGTTATTATTGGACTTGTACTTTTCTCGAGTGGCTTGTACTTGTAATAGTGGAGCAGTTGCTCATTATAACAAAAATAGCCTTCTCTTTTCCCTGCCATTTAAACTTGATAAAAATGAAGAAGAGTAAGAGAGGTTCATACTCGATATTATTTTTTCTATATATGTGTTCTCCCTTAATAAAGTGGTTGAGTGGTGATGGAGGAGACTGTAGGCTGTACAGGCATTTTTAGCCTTTTAGTGGAGGCGGCAGCCCGTGACCAAGTGCAGGGAAGACAAGGAGCTTGTAGCTTCAGCTGCACGAAGAGGACAGAAAGGGTCTGAGAAAAAATACGATAAATATTTCTGTAGTATTGTAAGAGCGCTGTAAATCCTTAGTCTGATTAAAAACTGATTTGCATTCATGCAATGCACTAGAAATATGGACATTGGCTGTGATGATAGTAATCATAGTCGTATCATAGCGTATGAGCGGATTTAGCATGCAATTCCCCTTTTTTCCCACATGCATAACAAGCAGCAATCACTAATAACAGGAGGAGACGGCTCCTCACAATATTCTCGATGCTGCATTAGATTGACTACCTATATACTCCCGCACTGTGCATTTTCCCAGCTTTTCCCTTCCAATTTTATTACTCCTTTTTCACTGTGAAAATGAAATAATTGGTATCTCTTGTCCTAGAGAAAATTATTTTTTTCAATGAGCGTGATGAGAAATCCAATGGAGGATAGCTTGCATGCAAAGAAAGCTTGAGCATTTCCTACACGGTGGAAAATAGTAAAAATCCTTAAGCGCGTCGGTGGATTTTTCCTTTCGTTGTAGCTTGTTTGGTAGTGTGTAGTAGTGAAGTAATTTTTACGAGGGATTTAGCCGGTTTTTCGCCGCAAAAAGTTGATTTGAAGATATGTTAAGGAAATGTTATAGATTATTTTTTCTTTAAATTGGAGGACGCTCCGCTAGCGTCTTCTACATAGAAAGGAAAATTGTAGAGAGTGCTAAATGCTAAATAAGTGTGCATGAGATTATTATAAAAATTGGTGGGATTGTTGTGCGGTGAAGATGGATGGAGAATCACGCACCTTTCCCAGCCCATTTTTATACTAAAGCTGCCACCTTCAGATAGGAAGTAATTCATTAACGCATTTTTCATTCAAATTGGAAGTGTTGGAAAATGTTTTATTTATAAGGGTGGGAGAAAAAAAATTCGGACTATTTTATTATCCGCATCAATTTCAGTTTGGGGAATAATTCACTTAAACGCCGTTGTAATATTTTGTAAATGCATTTACATGTACTGAATTGATAGGTGGGTTAAGCCTATAGAAGTTGGATTGTTGAGAATCGAAAATAATATAATTTAAGTAGGGGCTGTACCTTACAGTTCCTTTTTCGTGCTTATCAGTCGGACAGAAAATGGTCCGATAAGAACTGTCATAAGTAAACACATTGGCAAGCTGAAGACATATCTAACTGCAGCTTGGAGGCTTGTCAGGCTCACTACAATTTGTTTCCTGTGACGTATCACGATAATTATTTTATTTAATTGTAAAGTTGTTTTTGCAACATGAATATGTAAATTAATAGCAGTCGAGGTAATTCGCAGTTGTGTGGAAAGTTGCTGCAGGTAGGTACTCGCGTGCGCTGCTATCAAATATCAAATATCTCCGCACATATAAAAAATGAGCATCACCAGCGGACATTTCAAAGTAGACAACTTGCCAACAAGAGCGCATATTTAATTATGAGATTTTTTTACTACTACCTATTACGCATTTGCATAAATAAATAAAAACTGAGAGAATTAGTGCAGAGGAAATTAGCAATTGTCAAACAGGCCATTACAAATTTAATCTTTTTGCTGTTATCCCTCTCATTTCATAACTTTGTACTTCCGACCGGAACTAGCGGAGTAGCTCCTGCTTGTGTACATTTTCACAACAAAATTCAGATTCTCATCTTTATATTTTTAGATAGGACAAGAAAAACGAGAGTCAATCGCATAATCACTCTCGTCTTTAGAGATTTCTTGAAAAAATGGCAGAAGGAGGGAAAGAGAAAGTGAACTAATTTGCGAGATACGTAACTTGACTTACAAGACAGGACAGACTTGTCGCAGAAATAGGTTCTTTATTGTCACAAATGGAGCCCAGTTACACTGGCAGTTACACCACGGACAAAATAAATTAGAATTATATGCTAGGAAATATTAGAATACTGTAAAGTGAGTACATGTAAAATTAAAGTTAAAAGTGAAGTTACATTGGGAATAAAATTACAATACAGTTATATTCAGAGAAATCTTATGTCGTAAATAACGTGATAAAGTCTTCGGTAAAATCATCACTCATAGTTTCGATATCGGGTGTTGTCAGTTTAAGTTCAATTTGATTCTTGAGTAGGTAAGAGTAGATGCACCGTTTAAAAGCTGGAAGACTAGTAGTAGAAATGGAAAAAATGAAATAGAAAAATGTTCTAAATCGCTCTGTAATTTCTTTTACCTCAAGCTCAATGAAGAATAATGCTAATGACTCTCTCATCTAAACTAATATTTATCTTTTTTGCAGAAAAGAAGAAATTATTTCAGATCGTGAATGGCATTCACGGACGTTTAAGATAAGAGGCGAAGCAAGCGGGTGGTGTGGTTGTGCGGTGGCATGCCTCACTTTTTATCTTGATCATTTCATGAGAAACTGACTCACAAGTCAGAGACTCTCTACAAGAGTAGCAGATTACATTATATTTTTTCTACAAATGTTATGTAAATTGCAGATTTCTAGAGAAGTTAAAAAAAAGAGAAGTGAGTGACCAAACCCCGCCATTAGTAAGCTCAGTACTTGTAAAAAAGAAGTTTTGCAATTGGAGTACATATTATTTTTGCTGCTGATGATATACAAAGATTACGGTGGGGGAGGACAAGAAAAGACTTTTATTTAATAGCAGTCCCTTTCTACCAAGTCATTAGTGGGGAACTCGTGTCTGAGAGAAAAAGGACTTATTACCTTTACCTAAAGATATTCATCCTGTCATCACCCCCACACCGCCATACCGCAGAGAAATACGAGCTCTCAATGAAATGGATTGCATTCCGTCATCTACTTGATAGGAATAAGGCTCACGTCGATATTGACATCATTATTTTTTAGCTGAGCAAAATTAGCCCAAAACTTGCGCCTTCTCCACTTGCGTAATCCCTCCACATTTTTTTCTATTGACAATGGCAATTAGCAACCTGTGCGCGAAGGGATGATGAGTTGGCAAATATTAAAATTGGCTATTGTAAAATTGTAAATGTAAAACCCGCTTTAGCAATATATTTTTGGCAGAAAATCGTGAAAAAGCCTTCAAAAAAAGAATTTTCAAGGTAGAGCTCCAAAAATGCAGTACAATTGTGATCTACATAAATGCCCATTACGAACGCTCATTACGATAGCAGCTAAAAATGGACTGTTTTATGGTCTAGTCGTGACTTCCTATTCCAGCAATGGACAGTTACGCAAGATAAAAAATATTTAAGAGGCTGCGGCAGTTACAGCAAAACATTTTTTATTCTCAACTTCGCATTCCTCATCATCTTATTGTTGATCAATGAGCGACTAATTGCGCCAGTATCAGATGAGATTCAGGCAGACAACAGAGTTCACTTGTTCCCCAGCCACAAAAACAGTTTCCTTAAAAAAGGGGAGAGGCCCAAACTATAATTTTGCATACAATTTTTAATGATATATGTCACGGTTCATTTAGCAAGAAGAGAATTTATTTACTGGCACGGTCAAACATTTTTCTGATCTCAGAGTCAAAGCGGCTCTCTTTTATTATTTGTCGAGGCTGCAGTCGCTACAGCATTCTTCGTATTTGCACTGCTCAGCTAATTTGGCTGGTGGGAGGGGGTGGCTTCTATAATAATTGTCGGACAAGTATTAAATAGCGAATTTCGCTAAGTTGAGGAATTACCTTGGAAAGATGGAATGACTTATTTTTCCACTCTCGAAGCTGCTATATTACCGTGCTTCGCTCCTTTTTGGAGGGAGCTTTTTAACCAAACCCTCTTCAGAGGTTACGGGTGTTTTCTGTAAATACCATTTTTAACTTTTTAATCCTTATATTCCCTATTCCCTGTCATATTAGATTTTTTTCTCTGTTTCGCAGAAGAGAGAAAAAATGTTATTAAAAGAGAAACGAGTTGACTCTGTCTCTTTTACTCTTTTTTTCTGCTTTTTGGTGATGGACATTTACACGCCCACACAGCAGCAGTATAAATGTTAGGGCTGAGAGATTGGGCGCATTTCACATTGAAAATTGCAATTTTGTGTTGAGCACTTTTTTCTCTCTTTTCAAAGTCTACGGTTACGTTCTAATTGTTGACAAGTGACCAAAAACGATACTCTTTTGGATCTAGATGGAGAGGACAAGAAGGCGAAATTAATTTCAAAAGGAAAAGAGGATCATTACAGGTTGGCAAAAGAAGACAATTTTTTTTCATATTCATCCTGTTTGACAGTACTAACTGGCCAGCACTAACAATTGCACTAACGGAACGGAGGCCAAAAAGAATTTTCCTATTTTTGCAGAGTCATCATCTGAAATGTAATAATAATGGGCAATTTGCATCTGAGCTTCGAACGTAAATGGAGCTCGCAAAAAAAGAAACATTGCCAATTCCAATTGTGCAGCCAATGTAAAGGTTACGCTTCAATTACAACAATGTAAGGGAAAAAATGAGGGAAACCTTTTGTAAATTCAATAATGGCAATAATGATAATCAGAATAATCTCTTTATTCAAAAATTATTTTTTTGTGCAAGGTTATATATGGAGCGAGGCTAAATCCTCCTTCCTCCTTTGAAAATTTATATTTATTTTCTAGATGAGCATTAAAAGGAATGAAAAGCAATCTAGTCTGGGATGATATTTTTTTGGGTGTAGTGCAAGAAAGAGTTGTAAATTAAAAAATTAACTTTTTTCCCCAACTGTCCCGTTCTAATCACCATCAATATAAATCAGCTCCTTTTGAAAGGAATCAGATTAAGAAATTAATTTAGTTAGGCGGTCGCCAGCCCATTAACGCATTTTGGAAAATTGGCTCATTTTAAAGAGATCGTATCTAAAAGTGTCATCTGTAATTAGTTCCGAGCTGAGCGTCGTCACTCACTCAGCTGCTTGTTAAGCACGTGTCAATTACCTTTTTCACACTTCTTTTTTTTTCTCGAAAAGAGTGAGCAAGGTGGATAGTGGATAGGGATAGCTAACAATAAAAATGCAAATTGTAAAAAATTGCAATAAATTGTGGGGCAAAATATACGCATTATTTTTTAGCAGAAAGTACGCTCATATATTTGCAGAGTGGTTTTGGTGATAATGGCTGCATTGTTGCTGGCGAAGATGACAGACAGGTAGGTGCAGTGAAGTGACTCAGGCACTGTTTCATTTTATCAGCAGAATGGCGAATCGCATCATGATGGTATGATGGTGGCGATGACATGACAGCCACACACAACAAAACACAGTCACAGTCTTTGCTCTCTTGCTAGGAAGTACTGACTACACGGGGAAGATTTTGCAATGGGAATTAAGATGAGGAAATGTGATAAATAAAAAGCAAAAAGATTAACTAGCAATTCCCCTTCTTCCCTATTTATTATGTGGTTTTACTAAGAAGAAGAGGATGAAAAGCGGAGAAAAAAATAAAGTCTCATGTGAGCTAAGTTTCTCCTGTCTTCAGAATGGTGTGCCATGTCATTTAAAAAAGTTGACAAGAGTCAGACAGTTCTACGAGCCTTTTATTGTTCAAATAATTTTTTTTGTTGCAAAACGCATTTTGTTGATTTTTCTGCATTTTTTCGTGGAGAAAGAAAAAATCGGGTGGAATTATATTTTTTTGGCACTACTCGCATTGCAGCTCACAGCTCACTCACTACCCCCGCGCTAGACATCTGATGTGCATAGACAGTGGAGTGGAGTTGTGGAGGGAGAGGCGAGGGAAAAGGAGCTGAGAAAACAGTTTTGGCGATAAGAGCATCCCCAAAACAACCTGTTAAAAAGCATGTGTTTCAGTTTATGATAATGACATGGGTTCCTTGTGTCTGCAATCTGTCATTCTAAACTGAGCCATGTCAAAAGAAACTCGCACTCGCCCTAACCAACAAATAAATGTTTAAGCGCGTCTATTTTTGCCACGTCTGTTGAGCATGTAATTTTCATAATTGTAATTTTTCTTGAAAATTTTTTTGCAGCTTCTTTATCTCTCTTGGAGTTACCCAGAATATTAATATGATTGTTCGGAGTGGTGCGGAAGCAACGCTGCTGGTCCATTAGGACTAGCCGTGGAGATTGTAGAGTGCAGGTAAATGGCCTTGTGCCGTGTGCCCCGATAACTATACCTTGTTGTCACAACTTTTAGTCATTAACCTGTCAATAGTGTCGTGTCCTTTTCATCTCCCTACCGCTAAATGTAATTTTCAAGTTCGCGTCACTGACGTCCATATAATTCCATCTTCCCTTATCAGCTTTTTTTCCCTTCAGCTTTAGCTCCCTCGTAAAAAAAGATCGCATTAAATGCATTAGGCTATCGCAATCCCATCATCCCACTTTTTTCTCGGATTGAGTGACTCGCTATGACTCTGCCCATGCCACTTTTAGCAGATCGAACTACATTTCGCACTTACATTTTTTTACTTTTTCAGATTTCTCTCGAGAAGAAGAAGGTAGAATTGCAAAAGCCAGTATTAGAAAACCACTTATGGCTGGTGCACGACAGAATGATCAACTGCTGATAATGAAGGGCTGATATCGAGCTGAGCTTCTGCCTTCTGCTCGAAATCATTTTTGCATAATTCACACAATCACAAAATAACAGCACACAATCCATATCCTTTTTTTCTAGGGAGGAAAAACACGTAATGCTACTTAAGGAGGGAGACTAATCCGCATAAAAATATGCGCTTCGAAGATTACCGATTGTCTCAAAAGTTAAAACTGAGAGGGTTGACCTCTTCAAGCTTAGTTTGGTTTTTGGTCTCCTCTAGGCCCAAAAAAATTCAGTACTGCTCCGTACTGGCCTTTTGGCTGATTTCTTTTCTCCTTCGGAAAACGCGATAATTAGAGTGGACTAACGTGAAAGGGGAATCCAAAACTCACAACTCAAAATTCCTCTTTTTAAAACTGGGCCTAAAGTTAAAAAAATATTTTTTCCGAAATTATTGGTTCTCCCAGTTATTTTTGAAAAAACATTCCTATTGCGTTGGTCATGTATGAGCAATTTTCATGCAAAATCTCTTTAACCATGAAAATTGCCGTGAGATGAATTATGTAAATGTGTAAGTATATGTAAGTCGTTTTAAACCATTTTCATTTTTCTCAAAATTATTAGCCAGCGCTAACATAAACTTCATAGGTGTACTCATCCCTAAACACATTTTTTTTCCAAGCGCCGCATGCACTACATGTCTTCCATAATTTCCTCGCTAATTTCTTCATGACTTTCTATTGACGAAAAATGAGTTTCAAGAATTTATCAAGCCTTAAGGTAAAAGCAGTCTCGCTCTCAATTCCCCTCGCCATTCACTTACGTAACGTAGCATTTTCTGCATACTGAAGAAGCTCCACAAAATAAAAAAACTGCTCCTCCTGCTGATGCTACCATTCTGAAGAATAAAAAATGATTTTGTTCAGAAAGCGTTCTTTTCTTTTCTCTCTATTTGCCTACCAGCAAGAAAAATCAAGACTGATCGTCAGTTTTTTTTGGCAGGTAGGTTGGTAGGCTGCTCAGAATTTTCTCCAACTATTATCGCCAAGCAAGAATGAGCATAGAGAAGGCGAATGCGAAGCTGATTGTTTCACCCCGCTAATACTCGTCCATATTTCTGTTTTGCTCTGAGCGTTTAATTATATACGAGATTGCGTATTAGGATATCATTACAGTTATCAACATCTCACATTTTACATGTGAAGTCTTTATATACCTTCGAAGTGGAGTGGAGGAACTGCAGAAAAGAGTATAAGCTCATATTTATGCTAATGATTCGATAAGTTTTTGTGTCTTGTCAACCTTGAGCGGAGGCATGGGCAATAAAAGATCGAAGATATTTGCCATTTCATCTCATGTAGGCTTGTAGCAGCATTATTTATATGCGTGTTTTTCTATCCGTCATTATTATTGCATGTACTGCCTTTCTTTTGTTGCTGCTCCTCCTGGCAAGCGCATACCTGTACGGATGACTATGCCAAGTTGACGAACGTCCGTTGAATGCATTAGCCCCCTCTTTACTACATAATTCCTCGCCGTAATAGCTGTAATCTATACTTACAGCTCCAATTTTCTCTCTCGGGCTGTTATGACGTTGTTCTCATAGTCAGCTTGGACTTTTTGGCTGAGATGAGACATGAAACTTGTCTTAAAAGTTGTGAGTGCCGGGGAGAGAGATAAACTGGGCTGGGTGGTGGTTCCTATTTGGACGGTGGTGGGTGAAGGCGATGCTATACGCTTGCTGTGTTTACATATAAACAAGAGTACCTACGATGACGAAAAGGTCAATGAATTTATGCGATCGAGATGGAGATATAGCGAGGAATAATATTTGGTGGCCGAGAAGGATATTGTGAAAACTTTGAGAGTGTTGCAGAGAGAGACTATACCCTCCAGAGTGAGAGTGATAATGATAGCCGAGGAGTAATCGGCATGCGAAATGTGAGCGATTACTGCGGCACGCACGAATGCAAATAGAATGGGTTTTTGGAGGCACATCTGTCACCAACTAGTAAAAATGCGAGTGGCTTGACAGATTTGATTGGAGTATGAGCTTATTGGGAATGGCCAATCCCTAAAAAATATATTTTTTTGTCTTAGGGTGCCCCAAGGATAATTACAATATTGGCGATGTGGATAGGTACAGGACTCGAAATTATTTTATGAAAATTCTGTTCACGTGGCGGCCCTAAATCAATTTATGAGTGATGGCCGGCAACATCGGGACATTTAAGGTAGCCCTTCTTTTCTCCACTTGACATATTGATAAGTGAAGGAGAAGGGGAGAAAAAATATATTCTAAATCCAGTACCAACTACGGCAAAAAAAGTGTGCTCATCATCTGCTCAGGTAAGGGAAATTTAGTGATTTCGAAACTTATAACTGTTCAGAAAAAAAAAGTGAGCTATGGCTGAACGAGTGGCACACATAAAAAAGAGCTTTCTTCTAAGTTATTCCCAAACAGTTCCCTTCTGTTGTGGCGTTTCGTCCTATCCCTAGCGCTCACCAATTTTATTAGTGTTGTGGCATCCCTCCACGTAGCAATATTTTTTTTCGAATATTTGGTCAAGCGAAAAGCTCTTACGCTGTGTGGAATGAGAGGGGAGCGAGGAGAGGCATATTTTTCGCTCGATAAATCTTCCCCTTGTCAATTACCCACATTATATATGCATCCTTCTCTAGCTTTAGCCGGATTGTAAAAACTAAAAAAATTCTTATTAGAGACGTGCCTCAACTTACTAACAATCTATCCACCGTCATTACTATCATCATCGAGAATCGACAATCGAACACTATTTACTAACAATGCAGACTTTACAGTAGGAAAAAAATACCCGTCTTTAGTTTCAATATATATTCTTTGTGACTGCAGGGCTGTCATTCTACTCACACTCTTTCTCCTTTTTCGTTCTTCTCTGCATGGCAAGCGCGTACAGCATTTTAAAAAATATCCTTTTTATTTTGTTATTTACGGACCCAACTTCTTCAGCGTTCAATCAGTAAGGTTTTTTGTATTTTTGTTGGTCAGTAGAAAATATAGGATAAGTATCTAATCATTTATCGCCATCATCACCGCCAATTTAATTCGTAACACTCTCTCGTGATAAAATAGAATGATGGGGTGATGGCGCTAGGCATTTCATCAATATTGGCATACATTTTGCATTTTATTTTTATAGTTTATTTTTCGTCATCCAGTTCACCATATTTTTTGAAGGGTTTGAGTGGAGTGCTCTCTGTTTTCGGCCACACTCTGAGTGTTTGATTTGATATTGTTATCATCCCATTGTGTCCTACGTAATAATAATCAGATCGAAGTGGGAGCTGTGTCATTAGTAGCGGCCCGTTGCTGTATTGCACTATCACGATATGATAAGTGGAAAAATGAGAAGGGGATTTTGTAACAGTATATCCGTCCATATATTTCGCGATGTGATCGGACACTCAAGTAATAATAAACTGCGATATATATTTTTCTGCCAATTTTATACGTGCTTTTGTATTCAGCTCATGTGGGGGAAGAAGATAGAGAGAGAGAGAAAGAAAATGCAAAAATAAATGCTACCGTTGTTTCTCCCTCATTATCATTATCGGAGAATGCCATTAAATATATATGGGAGTTGAATGCGGAATGCTATGAATTGGATTTGTGAGGCAACAGCTCATTTCATTCATTTTTTCTGCGAGATGATGACGATGACGCAGTGCATAACGCATTTCCTATCAATATCTGTACACCTCTCTAAACCGAATAGAAGTTAACAAGAACAATAAATTTTCAGCCTAGATTTTTCTGTCTCAACCTCATTTTTTTCTTCCGAACAGGCTCCACTACATACTAGCCAGAGAAAAAATTCATACATCTTTGCTCTGGCAAGAATTTTGTTGACTGCTCCCTGTCTCAAGTCTCAGCGAAAAGAAGTGGCAGTGGCGCTGATCAGAACTCTAATGACTCTTCTTTTTTTGTCCTTTTCTTTCGTTTACAGCTACGTTACATTAAAGCCAACAAATAAAAAAAAATTGGGACCCGTTTTCATCTAATTCGTAAACATTACAAAATATATTTTTTGGCATTTGCATTGTGTACACGTTCCCCACCAAAGCTTCTCCTCCATCTGTCCCTCCAATAAAAAAAACTGGCAGATCAGTTTTGCTGCTATGAGGTTAAAACAAAAAAATACTGACTCAGATTTTTAGCTTCTGATCTAGTTCTTGATGGATGAGCAACACATATATCTGAGCGAGATCACAATTTTTCGCATTGATTTTTTTGCGCAGGTAGTAAAACAGGTGTGTGTACTGTACACCCAGTCAGAGGAGAGAGAGAGACCGCAACGAAACAAGACATTTTTTATGGATATGACAACAGTTCTTTTAACTCGCAGAAATTGTATGAATGCACGCAACTAACTCTGCACTGACCATTCCGCATTGCATTCATCGCATTCGCAAAATGTACAATTGCAATAACAGGGCAAAAGGCAAAATAAAAACTGCAAGTTCAGCAAAAAAATATTTTGATGCTGATGATGATGAGGGCGATCATCATCCTAATCATCCTGCACGCTTATTATAAACCGGCGGCACTGCTGACTTTTAATCCTTCGTTTAGAAAAAAAAATTTCGAGAGCAGAAGAAGAAAAAAATTGTGTTTTTGAGTGCAATAATATGCTGCAGGGTGTACGTGCAATATTACTGTTTCAATTTGTTTTTCCGAGTGAGCTCAAAGCTGCAAGGGAAGGAAGGAAAGAAGAATAAAAAATGTGATTTACGCTCACCCTGCCTGGCACAGCACGTAAATAGATCAGGAGTAGTAAAGTTTAATGACTTAAGTGAACACAATTATACGATGCGAGTGGAGCAGAGGAAAAAACGAAGGAAACGGGAGCAGTAAATAATGATCACGGTCATGATACTTACAAATCTTGCTAACCGATGACATGACTTCGTTCGATTTCTTATCTGAAGGAGTACAGCTAGAAAATATAATTGTGTGGTTGAGACGTAATTTAGATAAGCAGAAAAAATATTTGATGCAGGGAAAGTTTTTTTAGGGATGAGATGAGGGACAGAATTTTATTTTTGAGGGATGGGGTGAGTTCTGTGAGACGGAGGGTGGAGGTGGATGTGGAGGAGAGAATAATGAGAGGGCAGCAGCTATCGAGGATTGTCATGCATGCTCGCTGAATTTAAAAGGAAGTATTTTTTCTACGCTTTTAAAATCTGCTAATGCGACAGTACAAAAAGTTTAATCACTTTCGTAACACTCTCAACAGAAATGGGAAAATTTTTTATGGGAAACTTAAGATAACTCGAGTTAAAATAGGAACGTCCTGGTGAGCCGTATCGACTTCATGACAAGTTTACAATGCTTCCACTTTCAATACTTGGAAATGAATAAACAAAAAGGGGCAGAGAGCACAGAACTTATTATAGCTTTTGTCACAAACAACAAACTTGTTTATCGAGCAATGCTAATTAATATTTTTTAGCTGAAGGCACAAACATAAGCTTCAGGATAAGGATAAGAAGAGAAATATTAAAAATAGAAAAATTCGAAGCAAAAACATTTTCTAAAACAAGCCTCATTTTTCCTGTCATAAAAATATTCTTTCTACTAGAAAAGTACAAGTGAGCTCGTAAAGATAAGGGAATTACGAGAGGAATAATCAGAGCTGATTTTTTCTTGCATATTATTTAAAAGTTCAAAATCCTTCAATCAGTAAAGTATGAATAAGCATTATTATCCAATCGACTAGATAGGCACTATACAAAAAAGTTTCTTTGAAAAAAATTTATTGTAAAAAATATAAAATTGGAGCTTAAGTCACGGACTGTGGGTCAAAAGGTTGGCCTGCTTAGCCTTCTCCATCTCATTTTTTTCTTTAATCCCTCTCGCGATCAGCTTTAGCTGGGGAATTTTTATACAACTTTATCCGTCAGGTTTTTTTACTCTTGAACTATGTATTTTGTTGAGCGGATCGATTCGTGTTCTACCGTAAACAGTTCAGAATTGGATGGGGCAGTCCACTCCACTATTCGACTGAGTGACAAGGCTAATAACGAGCGATATAAAAAATGTTTTTGCTTTTACAAGGAATAACAACACTTCAGCATTTCACCTGCCCGCACTTGTCACGTTAAATAAGAGAGGCTCATCCATACTGGTTCGCAGAGGCAACCATTGCCAAAAAATGTATCTCTCCCAGTGCGAAAATTCCGTGTCCATGTATGAAAAATTTTGGCGAGAATTTAGTGGTCGCCGAGTGAGCTGTCTTAATTTGTCAGATTTAATTGGCCACATGTAGGCGTGAGATATGAAAAATATTTTGATTAGGATCGTTTTACCTTCTTCTTTTCCCGAGATCCATTTAAAGTGAGTAGGCAGTGGAAAAAATTGAAAATGCATTTATTTCTTTTAAAAAAATTTTAGTTCCTACGAACTGGCGGTGAAGTAATCAGAGTCAGTGAGACTAGCTCAGGTGAGAAGTGAGAATGGAGACGGAGCCAGGATTCGTGATTGACCTCAAAGGGACCTTCACTTACATTAGCACACCTTCGCCACTTAAAACGAACCCGAACCTACACAAAAGAAAAAACAATACCGAATATCTCACAAATCTTCCCTCGCCCTCTTCATTTTCTCTTCTCCGGTTGAACGGCTGCCCACCTCATGTCTGCACACAGCCCATGTCTGATGATCACCGTCATTTCCCATTTTTTCTCAGAAAATTCCGCCCACAACGCATCAGAAAAAAATTCATTTTTTGTGTGCAATATCCCCCAACCAAGTATCCATGCCGGTGCACTTAAAGTGAGTCGAAAGAAAAAAACGAGCGGATATCGGCTCAACCCTGCCATTACCTATTCCAATCCGGCATGATACTATCCAGCCTCCTCACTTATTCTTTCAAGGAATTTTTTTTGTAATAAACGTGCCAGGGGAAAAAGAGGGAAACATTTTCAGATCAAGACTTTTATTATATATTTTCAAAAAGTGTATTATTATGTGAGAAGGGGAAAAAAACCGCTGCAGGATAATTATAGTCTTTTCTTTCTTCAGGCTTTGAGCAACAAAACGAAAGCAATTTTGTACTTTGCTCTGTTAATCCGATCACTTATGACTTTAGCTGGCACCTTCTGCATACATTTATGCTATGTGCACTCGTTAGCTTATCTAATAGGCATATCTTGCGATTTGACATCGCCCCATGAATAACGCATGCTATCACACAGAAGGAGAAAAATATATTTCTTTGGGAGGTCACCCCAGCTCGGACTTTACATAACCTTGTCCAACAAAATAAAAAAACCAGAACTAGCAGCCAGAGCGAGAGCGATGAGGTTGGGCTACATTTCATAGGAGAAATTATAAGTGCGAGAGCAGGCTAACTGTGAAGGGATGATCAATGATAATGTGAAATTTAAAACTAAACTGGAATTCTAGAAGAGAGAAGAAGAATTTGTGCTGAAAAAGGAAAAATGCAATAATAATAATAATAATACTGCTTCTCGCTCTTTTCTCCATTCCGTGCGCAAAATAATTTTAATAAATTGTAATCAAGCCGAGAGAGAGAAGAGAGAGAAATTGCAGTCACAAAAGTTTTTCGGAGAGGAAAAGGTGTAAAAGAAAAGGGTGTAATTTTCCATCTCCTACTTGAAGTCACTGTTCACTGTTAGCAGGTTTTTACGATAACAATCAAAATGCATAAACTGAGAATTACATAAACAAAAAGGAAGATAAAAAAGAAGTAATTTTGCGCAGAGACAAGTCAGGACTGCTCACTAATAAGGAGGGGGAGCTGAGATGGACTGGCATATTAGCCTGGCGCTAAAGTGACCACACCATTTTTGCACAAACACATTTTCCTCGAGCGCTCCGCATCAAAATAAAATATTCTTTTTTCTCTGTGGTAGTACCCGTAAAGGCCAGGCCAAGCCAGCTAATCTTGAAATTTAAGCCAGAAAGTCAGTCAGATTTAGTTTCACTTTAGTGTGCCCATTATTACTACGACTATTCCACATTCAATAATGGTCATAATGCTAATAACGCCAGTCATCGTCGTCATATCGTCATCCTTTTTTTATATACGCTTTTTTCTCTGCCTTCTTCTAGATTGGGTCAATACACTCCTCGCATGTTGAAGAAGGAGGAGGACAATTAGATAGCGCAAACACGGACAACCTCAAAAATTGAGTTTTTTTTCCAAACCGGGCTACATCCTAGTCCGAACCGTCCACATTTGTCTTTCACAGAGTAGCTTATATAACTTTTTGTAACGATATTTCGTCCCGGTTTTTTCATTCCGAAAGAATTTTACCAACAAATATAATTTTGTGCAAAAGTGTCAGCTCAACAATAGGCTCTAGGATAAGATTTCAGTGCGAAAAAAATGTGATGATGTTCACAATAGGTCGTATAGCCGCCTACAAGAGTTTCTTTGTTGGAGTTGATAGTATGCCCATATTTTTGAGAAGACATTTCCGGAAGCATATGAGCTGAGCTGAGCCCTCCTTCAAAAAAAGAGAAGGAGAGACCAAAACGTAATTCATTTAATGGTGTCCATAAGTGGGGTAGATGTGTATTGTTATGCGTAACTAACTTCCTTAACGAGAGTGATCGGAGACTAATGGCTTATAGAGGGCAATTGCAATCAGGAGAGAAAACTGCCATAATAATGGCCCTGTGTCCGACGAGGAGAGGAACACCCTTCACAAAATGGAGTCTGACGAAAAAAGAGGTTCACACACGAAAACACTAATTAAATGTGATGAACTTCTGCAAGTGCTACTGATTAGCTCAAATGTGCTATTGCAGCAATAAACAGCGCTCACCTTTCCCACCTTGCAAAAAACAATAGCTAATGGTTTGTAATAATGATGATGAAATCGCCGTAAAACATAGTTCTCTAATATAGAAAAAAAATACATTTTTGAGCACATTTTTTTCTTCAGAGAAAAAATGGACTTTTCACGCTTTCAACTTTTTTTTTCATGGGTATTACTGTGCAAAGAGAAGCCCGCCTTGTAACTTTAATTAGAGAAAATATGGGATTGTGTGTGATGACGTGACTAGGCTTACATTGTTGACAGGAATTACTATTTTTTTAGGAATTTTTGTGTGCACGAGGAACACTAGAGCCATTATCAAAGCCATCACTGCAGATGGATATTATATTTTTTTGGGAAAAAAAACTAGACCAATAAAGTGGATTCCACTTCCCTCAAGATTAATCAGGATGAAAAGAAATTCCTACTAATCTAGATTCCTCTCTCGCTCAGCTCATCTTTGAAACGTTTACAGATTATTCTTTCTAATAATGAGTTGCGAGATGGCCACTTGCATTTTGTTTTTCTGGTAAACTGATTAAAGCTAACTCTGAAAAAAAATTCTAGATTTTTCTGAGTGGAAGCTTTGGAGACGACTTCCAGCTGGGAGAAGATGCCTCCTGGTTTTGAGCTCCACTTTTTTTCTCTGCTCCTTTGCATATTTTTAATAGATTTTCCTAGGAAAAAAATTTTTTTCTTGTATTTTATTTATTCTGGTCAGACCTTCTCATAATTTTGTATTAAATGCTCCGCATATTACAGCCAAATCCGGCTGAAAAAAGGTCACCGCACCTGCCACCAGAATCAATCACTTTAAATCACTTCAGGTAGCAAGTGAGTGAGTGAAAGTGTCATATTTATCAGTCTGCGCTTAAAACGCAGCTTTACACTTGGGATAAAGCTCTCTTCTGATATTACAATTTTTTTTAAATAGCTGACGGGCCATTAATTTCTTGGTATGGGAGACGAAGAGAGAGCGAGTATTTTAAACTGGGAGGTTAAGTTGATAGGTGGCCGGAGCTCATCACAGCGATAATCATAAAGGAATGCATGTAATTTAATGACGCTAATAAATAAGGGCTGATGATAATTCATAATCGCAATCACAATCAGAACATGTTCCCCAATAAAAAAAATTGTTGGATGGAAGGTATACAATCGTGAGCGATTAAAGTCGGTTCCTACATGGCACTACCTGCAGCAGCACCCATTCATCCATCCGTCATCTTTTCTCCTTTTTTGCGACATGCACATTAATAATCATAATTAGCATTTTGTGCTTATCTGGAGCCCACTATTAAAAAATGTACAGAC
>JAHZND010004392.1:0-13324 GCA_027744115.1 Acrocyrtus sp. NNG-2020 | reverse complement strand
AAGTTGCAGTCCGTTCCACTCCTCCACTCCTCACTCCAACGATAGGAGGGCTCGAGGAGAAAAAAATAAATTTCTACAAAGAAATAAGCTGGAGCAGAGGTAAATCAAAGGAAACTGGAGAACGGTACACTGACCAAAATAAAAAAGAAGATCAGCCGGGAAATGTGACTATTCCTGGAAATTTTATACTTTTTATTTTATTTTATCTTTGTAAGCACATTTAAAGGTACATAACATCCAAGAAGAGGAGCAAAAACATCAATAAATCGAATACAGATTGACTTAATTCTACAAACACACCAAAATTTAATATGACAAGAGTCCGTTTACGATAAAAGTCTTAGAAATTCCTCCCTTTTCCCTCCCTGTTTCTCCCAACCTTCTCCATCCTTTTAGCTTTCACCGACTATACCATACAGAAAACGAAAATTCAAACAGATTTTGTAAACAGTTCCGTTCCGATATTTCTTTTTTGTAGAATTTTTTTTATTACATAAAATAAATATATATTCCAGGAGATGGTTACATCCTCCCTAAATCTACTATTTACTTAATTTAGGTATATAGTTTCATAAATATTTTGGATGAATATTTATTTCCTGTACAATATTTAAAAGGGAAAAAATATTTATTCCTCCTCAATTAAAATCTCACACTGTGTGAGCTTCCCAGGTAAAAAATGCTGCCCGGGATAGCTCCTTGCTCGGACGCAGCATTCGTAAAAAGTAGTGAGTAGTACGAATAAACTTTATTATTTTTAAATATTTAACTTTTTAGTACGATTATTAAACAAGCATTTAGTTATAATCTTTTATCTATATGGTGAGAGGGGCAGAAATATTTTACCACTTCCCCGTCACCACTACACACTACACACTAAATCAAGCGCAAAAAATAACTTTTTTTACACTAAAAACAATTTCATTTTTTCTTACCAACCTTCTTTTCCCAAAGAAGTAGGACGTTTTGTTGCGTGCGCTTTCCTCCTCCGAATTTTTTTTGCACAGTGGCTTGTCAGGGCTCCACAGAGCCCCTGTGCAAAAAGATGAAAAGCACAGGCTTATACCCAATCTCTAATTTGTTTTAGTTGCTAAAAATGTACTTGAAATACGTGGGAAAAAATTATTTCCCGCTAGCTACAGCTACAATTCCTCTCTAAATTAGCTTCACACACCTCACAACCCATCTTAATTTCTTCTTATTCAACTTGCTCCTCAATACAGTCGCTAAAATGTCTGTTTTGGAGCCATCCAAAAGAAAAAAAAATAGTAGTAGAGTCGAGTAGAAATCCGGAAACGTAACGTTTCACCTTTTCAGGAACATTTTTTTCCAGTTTTTTTGGCCGTGTACATAATATATTTCCCCTCCAGGATTTGTAATTTTGGCTTTCCCGCTGGTGAAAGTGAGCAGCTCAAGTACGAGAAAAATCATAGGCGTGTACATATATCACATCCCTTTTAGTTTTCTATATCCATTCCCCCACTCAGACCTTTTTCTTCCGCCAAAAGTGCAGCTGCTATAATTATAATTAGTAGAGTTCTCTCTAAAAATATATATATTTCGTGTTTTTAGAGAGTAGCCGAAAGACGGCAATTAATCAGTTTATGTTTCTTTTTTAGCTTACACATTTTCCCCAGATACAGTGTTTCCTTGCACCCTTCTCAACTGCACTGACTTTGGTCACACACCGTCTCTTGGAAATCTTATCTGAATTTACTATTTTTTACTTCTTATCACTAAAAAACGATTATCTACACTGTACAGTTTAGCTAGCAAAAAATTTCTCCAGCCGAGAGAGAAAAAGGAAAAGTTATATTACCTAAAAATTTCATGTTCCATCTTTTTCGTTGAAATCACGTAATTTCGCAGCAATTAACCTTATCCCTATAAATACGGATAATTTTGTAAGGAGAAATCCAGTCACGTTCCATATCCACAGGATACATGTGTGCATCCGCAGCTAAGCAACTCCCTTTTCTCTGGATGAGAAAAACCCTTCACTTTTTTTTAAAGCAACCCTCCCAAGAGGTAATTTCCTCCGCGATATTTTATCCTGCTGGCATGGAGTAAGTGTCAGCGTGAAAAAAAAACTTTTTTGTATGTTTTCACCTTTTTACTCTGCATCTAAATAAAATGAAATGTACTTTGTACATATTTTGTTACTGGCTCGACAACGAGAACTTGAGTTTCGAGCGCTTTTCACTCATCTCCCTCCTCTCTCCTCCAATCAGTTTCACTTAATTACAGTAATAAACTTCTCTGAGGAAAAAATTTCAGGGTTTGGATCGGCAGCTCCTTCCGGATTTACGGGTGAATTCGCTGAAAATTTGTTGGGATTGCTGTGGTCTCGCTATCAGTGGAGGATTCTCAGTGGTCATTTTTTTGTGTGCCCTCATCATCATCGTCATTATTATCATTGCCGTGTTGGAGTAGTTTATATCTGGATCTGGAGTCAATCTCCTCTCTTCTATTCTTCCTTCCTCCTGACGGAAGCGAGAGCTGAAACAGAGAAGAGAGAAAAAGCGACTTTTTCATATGCCCCCATTCATACATTATCCCTCCCCGCCAACTTTTTTTTTGCGGTGGTGTGCAAACAAAAAAAAGGAATTTTTTTTCTGGAGTAGTGTGTTCCCTCCCGAGAAGAATGACTGACGCTGATTGAGGAGGGGAAAGACTCTCCCTCGAAAAATTGTTTTTCCCAGCAGCAGTCTAACTCGCACACCAAAAAAAATCTCTGAGGTTACTCATAACATCCAGGCAAAAAGATATTATCCAGCAATCTGGAAATTGGAAAATTTGATTTTCCCTTGTAATCCACACTCCCATAACGTCAGCTTTAGAGATGGCAACTTTCCCTGGCAGATGTCTGTTCCGTGAGGAGTTAAGCCGCCGAAAAAAAATTTTGTTTTGCATGCCTACAAATTGCCAGCATTTTCCCCCTTTTTTGGAAAAAATTTGCTATCGTGCTTGAAAGTGGAAAGGAAAAATTATTCCACTTTTTCCTCCCTAACTACAGTCCGCTAATGGTGATCAAGCCCCGCTTACATTACTTTTTTGGAGGAAAATTTTTCCCCGCGCAGTTTCAAGCACGAAATACATTTTCCCAACTTTATTTTCAGCCGAGACAGAGTGAGCTATCTGCTTTAAATTCCCAACGGACTGAAACATTTTCTCTCTTTCCCTTCCCACACAAATTTTGTTTCGGAGTAGGATAAGCTCACTAAACGTGATAAGCCGCCGTTTAATCTGCTACAACGTGAATAATTTTGTAGTGAAAAAAAACTGCAATTAAAATGGAATGAGCTCTAAAGGATTTCTCGGAAGAGGCTCTTTTCTAATTTTCCTCCTCTCTTAAATCCATCTCCATACTGACCTTCTGCGCCAAGTGTTTCCTTGTTACGAAGGCTGCAGCTATACGCTCTCCACTACAGCAAAGAGGACACAACAGAGTAGAAAAAGGAAACTTAAGTAAATATTAAATCAGGAAGATGCTCACTCACTCTAGAGTGGCCGTAGAGGAGTGAAGGCCACCCAAATTTTATTCCGCTATCAATTCACTTCTTTTTACTAAGCCAAAAAAGCAGACATACGCTCCAACTCCAAAAAAAATTCAGATAAAAAATGTGTTCTCCTCTTGTAACTTATACACCAGCTTTTTTTCCCTATTTGTTTTACTAAAAGTGGAGGAAAAATTATCTGCAAAATTGTAAAACTTTCTACAAAAAATAAATGCCACAATTTTTGTTTAGCGTGTTAAAATGGAGCTTTGGAGAAAGGTCCGGAATAAAAGTAGCTGACAGACGGACGGACAAAGTGATTTCCGTACAGTGTGGATTTCCATCCTTACAGGAAATAATGGACACACTGCTTGACTTGAGTTGCTTCTCTTGATATGTTTACAGCAGAAAATGTTTCGGAGAGCAAACAAGAGCCATCTCATACTCTCCTTTTTTTTCTTGTGCACTCTGAAAAAAGTGAAAACGAGTGGTGGAGTGGAATCGGCTTCCTCCCAGCTTGCACTCCTCCAGCTCCATTCATGTCAGACGTCGTTAGCGGAGAGAAAGCGTCCATCTCTCCTTTTTTTTCTTGTGCACTCTGAAAAAAGTGAAAACGAGTGGTGGAGTGGAATCGGCTTCCTCCCAGCTTGCACTCCTCCAGCTCCATTCATGTCAGACGTCGTTAGCGGAAAGAAAGCGTCCATTTCCCACTCCGTTCTGGAGAACGTGTTTAAAGGTACACTCCAGGAGTGCTCCCGTCTCCCATCATTTTTGTCTGTGCACAGCACACTCCTTAATAGACTGCTCAATATTTCACGGAGAACAAGAGAGGACCTTTTTTCTCTCTTGCTGAAGGGGAGAAAAGGGGCACGCGGATAGAAAAAAAGGTTCTTATATTTCCCTTTTCCCCATTCCCTCCCTCTCCACCACAAATTTTTGTCCTGGAGACAGTACCCCATCATTAATTTACTTTCCAGAAAAAAAATACTGAAAGAGAGGCAGCATGTGCCCTTTTTTAAAGAAAATATATAAAAAAAATCTTCATAAAAAACCGTTTTCTCCATGGGAGTATGCCTGGCCGTGAAAATTCTTTTTTTAACCTCTTCTCCAGAAAAAATAGGATGCACAGGGATCATATGAGCGCCTCTAAGATTCAACTTTATTTATCCAGGATTTATTAAATTGCATTCCCGTCCATGTCCCACATTTTTTTGAAAAAAATGTATCTCTCTGCATGGAGAAGAGCCTGGCTGAGGGGGAAATTCACGAGATAAACGTTTCCGCACGTTCCACCATTGTCCAGTGACTAGAGTTGACAGCATTTTTTTCCTCCACCAACCTTCTCCACTTTCGAGTTGGACATGTTGGATTCCACGTCGCAGTTTTATTTTGACTGGACCTCCCTGTTCCCATAATTGCAGAAAATCTGCACGAGCTGAATTTTGAGCAGCCCTCCGGAAAAAGCCAACTTCTTAGCTAACCTTTTCCCTACCTTCCTAATTTACTAATATGGTTTAGTGCACTAATAAAAAAAATATGTTCTAAAAGTGTTCCCTCCACGATCAGAGTGGCGCCTATGATCTGCCATACTTATAGTTAGACTGAGAATTTCAGGGGAAATGCACACTTTTTAACGAGCAGGGCTTCCCCCCCATTTCAGAGTTAGTTAAGGAAGAAGCTCTTTTACAACTTCGTTTCTCCGGGATAGTCTAATGGACTATATTATAATAAAAGGAAATACCGGAGGGAATCAAAACTCTTGTTCAAAAAGTTTTTTTTAAAAAAGGAGCGCTCTATTTAATATAGCCACATGCGTCTTTTCCCTAAAATAAAATATAAAAGTTTTTGAGAAAGTTTCCACTTTTTTTAAAAAAGAAGGTTCCCTTCTTATGTTAGCTCTCCTTTACTAATGGAGAAAGTGGCTTTTTGCTGGAGAAACGAAGTTTGGCGTAAACAATGGAGCTCTACGTCCCTCTGCTCTTGTAATCAATATAATTACTAATGAAGTGCTAGCAAAGAAAAATGCTAATTAGCTCGCTTTACAACTAATTCTACATGCTGGAAAATTCCGTTTTTTAAAGAAAATAGTTTTGTTTTTTGAATGGAGTTTTTGAAGCGAGCCCACTCACTGGAATCCGTAATGGGCAGTGAGAAGGAGATAAAAAATAAAATTTGGATCACGCTTACCCAGGTGCATTCTTCGCAAAAAAGGGACTATATGAATGCATTGTCTGAGAAAAGGTTGGAGGTAATCAGTGAAAATTGGAATGGAAGTGTTTCCGGAAAACCCATCCGGAGTGGTACTCCGGAGAAAGGCGATCCAATTTACAGTGGGAGTGGGCAATGTGAGACAGGGACAGAGGAGTAAAAAATTTATTTACTCATTATTTCCAATTTACTTCCTGTCTCTCCCAGTTACGTATCAATTGTGAGCATCTGTGCAACGAGAGTGGGGGCGGTGGAGGGAGGCATTGGCAAACAAGAGCTAAATTGGATACGGCGGCGTACAGCTACGCACACACGCTCCATCCTCCTGATATGTCATAATCTCATAAATATTCATGGAATATGTGGCATATCCTTTCCAGCTCCTTTGATTCCACGCTGGAAAGGTGTCAGGAAAAATAATACTGGAGAGTGTGTTCGGCTGCTGCTGCTGCTGCAACTCGGATAGAAATTTTTGTCTCCCGAGAGGAAGGAAATGACACGGAAGGGATAAAAAAAATTAATTACAGTTTGCATAGTGACATTGACAGGTCATCCACCTGGAATTTTGCTATTCGGAAAATGCCATGCAAGTGTAGCAGTGTCAAAGGTCAATCACTCTTTTATCAATTTGCGGTGGAGCTCAGCTGCTCTGAAGCTCCTCCGGATTTAGGGAATTTTTGCAAGGGATTATAAATGTTTTGGCAAAGTGTGCGCTCTGTCACGTACCTTTATCATGATGATCGGGATTTTAATGGCGCCGCTCATTTTTCACCTGTCATCTTCCCTATCCCATTACTCCTGGACGCAGGAAAACTGAAATGGCTGGAGCTGGAGGATACTCGGAGCAAACTCTGGAATATTTCTGGAAGAGCTCTTTCCCTCCCATTTTTCTTTATTTTCTGATGGGATTAATGACTTTGTAGAGATTGGAACTGAAGGGGGAAAAATTCTTATTTGGACTATGTTAAATTACGCGCTCCTCCTTTTTTTCTCGTCGACGATGGCGATGATGATGAAGATCGTGGGACCGGGAAAACGGGTAATGACATCATTTTTACAATTTACACTCCCTCCCCTTCCCCGCACTCCTCGTCGCCTTCAATCATGTAAGCCGATCCGTTGCACTCTTTGTGGACCACTCCGTTCCCATTGAGAGCTGGCGGAATGCTGCCGGAAAAACAATTAAAAAAATATATAAAATTCCTTCCACCCACTCCAAAACGCAGACAATTCATTAAGCCGCAAACGAGTGTCGGAATAGCCATAGCGAACCATTTAACTCTCTTAAAGCCCTCTTCCAATATCAACAAGTTCCACCGTCCAGCTCAGGAAAACTAAAACTTTCTGCTTCCAGCTCACTTCCACACTTCCACTCCCCTTCTCGCTAGTCTCCCTTACAGGAAATGATTTCTTTCCGGAATTATTATCTTGTGGAAGTGCGCTCCACAGCAAAAGGCTAGTGGCGCTTCCACAAGGCTAAGATTTCTCCCACTTTCCCTCCACCAAATTGTAGCTGATGCTCATATCCGTTCCCTCCCATTTAAAAGTGCTTTCTGTGCTCTGCTTGGAGTAAAACTGGTCGAGTGTTTTCGACTTTTTGTGAGCTCCCCCTGCAACTTTTTTTTTATCGCTGATGACACCACAGCACCAAGTCCTGAGGTGAGCATTTTTTTCACTCACTCCTCCCTCCTCCCTAATTATAATTAAGTATGCATGAGCATGCATACTCTCTCCGTGATATGATCAAACATTGATGAAAATCTCGTGAAAAATTAAATCTGAAAAAAAGTGGTGGTTTTTACTTCCTTCTGGATCAGATAAGGGAGCGGGCTGTAGCTCGTTTGCATCTGAATAAGTAGGAGAATGAAAAGTTTTTTTTCTGCCTCCTCCGCAAAAAAAGGGAAAAAGGAGTGCCACTGAATACAAATGGATTTTAGGGGATCTCATCACATCATCGTTTTCAAGATAAAAAAAAGTGGGCATGGAGAAAAGGAGGTGACTGCTCTCGACTTCTTCCAAAAATGCATTGGGATCACAGTGCAAGGACTCTTACAGCGTGGAAGTAGAAAACGAGGAAATAATGGAAATGGGAAGATCTGCACTGAGCTGGAGGAAAAAGTTGTGATATTTTTGTGCTAATTTCAAGAGTGGCTAAAATGGATATGGCTTCTCGTAAAAAAAGTTTGCGAAAAAGTTGGTAAAAAAGAGAGTAACAGGTTGTACCTTTCCAGTTTAGTTCCTTCCATTGTAAGAATGAGTTGGCTTGGGGAGTGCTGGATGGCTGGAGTTGGGATCTTCCCGTTTACGACAACCTCTGCAGGGGGCGGCTGGACAGGGACAAATTGGGGTGACCTAAAACGCTTGAGCTTTGGGTAGAAATGCAATAGTCATTTGTGCCTGTCGAGGACCTGGGTGATCAAGGTGCTTTGCTCAATCTCTGCGTCTGGCTCTCCCGCGTTCTTCTTCCGGTAGTGGACCGTGGTCTGCTCCTTCTCAATTCGAGACTCTCGTCGGCTCACTGCTCTCCCAAGGAGAGGGGCCTTTTGCTTGCAGCCGCATGCCTGACATGTCTTCACGCAGCACCAAATCTCTCTAAATTCCTTTCGAAAGTTCTCGTTGAGCCAACCTGTAAACGCCAGCAAATAAAAAAATGCTGTAAAATGTAATTTATTTTTTGAGGTGGGCCTTATCCTCCAACTACTCCAAAACTCACCGTAGAGCAGTGGATTGGAACATGCAGAGCTCATTCCCATCAGATGGCAAATGGCATAGACAACCCTGGAGTAGAACTGGCCGTCTTTCTCAAAGCCGAAGGGATCAAAGAGGTCGACAATAACGTTGAAAGCATTTAGCGGCATCCAAGAAATTCCAAAGATGAGGGCGATGCTGATCAGAAGAGAGTTGGTGCGGCGGACTCTCGCTTGGTCTCTGTCCCTCTGGATTGAACCGCTTCTCGCGTTACCCCCAGCGCGGCCCGCACCACTCACCCCTGCGCCACTCACTTCCGCAGCGCACCTCCCTCCAGGGCGCATTCGATAGCGGAGCTTCTTACAGATCTGAGCGTACGCTACGCTCACTACAACAATCGGGACTGCGTACTGGATGATAATCGTGAAGATCGAGTAATAAGCTCTCCCGAAATTCATTGGCCACTCCTCCGTGCAGAAATCAATTGAGTCGAGGTGGATTTCCGTTAAGTTCGTTTCGAAGTGGTGCAGCTTTTTCCAGATAAAGAGCGGCGACGCCAACACAACGGCCAAGGTCCAAATCCCAATCAATGCAAAAATTGTCCCCATTCTTTGCACGCTCGCCTGCGTCGGGTACACAATAACCTGAAAGAGAAGGGCACACTCTCCCAATAAATCCTTTCCTGGACAATGTCAAGTCCAACTCATTTCCCACTTCTCCAGCCCTCTCCACACGAAATAAATTTTAGATTTGCAATATCATTATTTTTATTATTCTCCTCCTCTCCGCCATTTCCTTCTTTTATTATCCTCCTCCGGAATTTATTGCGGGCTTCCCGAAACTCGCAAAAAATGGGACATCCGACATTACTCGTCCGAAATAGTAAAATAAAAAGATTTCTGGAGAATTGGAATGTCCTCTTATCTCGACGGGATGATGATGGGATATTTTCACTCATTATTTTTAGTATGGCTGAGTGACCACAAGGAAATAAAAAAAGAGTCCAAGAAAAACTGCTTCCCGGAGCAGCCCACTCCCAAAAAAGAGGATTTTCTGTCCAGCCCTATGAATAAAATATAATGAATTCCCCAAGGAGGAGGAAACTGAAGAGTCACCGGAATTGCTTCGTTGAGTGCTTCCAGCTTCCAGTCCCAATCCTACTCAGCTGACAGCAAGGATGATGAGCTGCATCACAGCGCTGGATTTTCATTTCGCCACCCGCACAAAAAACATTGTTATGCAGTGATAAGGATAGCAAAATTCCAGATAAGAATCTCTTTTGTTCTTGTCCAGATAAGAATCGCTTTTAGTTGTCAGCTCATTTCCAGTGGTGACAAGCTGTCTTTCATTTCTTTTTGGTGCGGGCAGAGCAAAAAAAGGAATTTATGCTCTCGTGAGGAAAAAGAGCGGAAATCCCTTTTCTGCTGAGAATGTCATCATTATGGGAGCGGGAGGTTGTGTTTGCAATCGGCAAAAAAAAGAAAATTAGATTGGGATTGAGTGCGCAAACAAGTGAAGAGGATGAGAAGAAGGAGAAAAAACTGCATCGGAATTGTTTTTGTAGCAGCGAAGAGAGATCATATTGCTGGAGAAAGTGGCTGGAGATGGACAGAGAAGAAAAAAAGCTTTTTTTGTTAACTTCAACTTCTAGGCTTACGGATGACGGCGGACACGGCGAGACAGTTTCCAATTGTGCCGAAGACGATGAGCACTCCATACGCCAAAATGAAGAGGGAGAGGAGTGTCCAGTCGAAGAACCTGTTGTTCTGGTAGCGCTCCACGAGCTCGCTGTCCACGGGGTGGTTCTGGTTCTGGTTTTGGTAGTGGAACTGGTGTTGGTGCTCATTTTGGAATTGGCTGAGGTTAAAGCCCAGCTCGACGGTGAGATCCGACGAGTTTTCGAATGAGTCCATGTTTTCCAGTCCAAATATAAGTCGGGATAAGATGCTGAATAGATATTTTTCCCGGTCTTGGGCCAAGCTCAGGTTCCCTGCATCTGGAAGAAGGAAAGAAAGAAGAATGAGGAAAGAGCAGAATAGAAACTGGAATTAAATACTCTGCTCGTCGTTGTCGTCGTCCTTGCACACCAAAACAAGAAAGAGAGCAGATGGGACAGAAGAATGGAAGAAAATGAAGTGCAGTTGCTAATTAAACGGGGCTCATTTACTTTTATTTCCTTGTCGAAATTGCGTGGCTCCCGTCTTTCTGTGTCTTCGCAGACATTACTCTTACTCCTTGCCACGAGCAAATTACTTTCAAAGGGAAAAAAATCGAGGAAGCAGATCCTCTTCGAACTGGAGGGAGGCACGCGCGCTCCATTCTGCACATTTTCATACCACTCCACTTCCAAAAATTGCTCACCACACTCGCACTAATTCGCAATTGCAATGTTTACTTGTATTGTTAGCATGGGGCACTGCTCCCACTGGAAACAGTCACCCTTTTCACCAGCTTAATCTCAGCCTTGCTAAATGAGCAAACCAAAAATGAATTTGTTTTATTGTGGAAAGGAAATTGGGCGACCTTGATGGAGCAACAGCAACGGTGCGAAATTAATGGGAAATGCGAAGCGGTGGATTGCCCACTCATTCCAGAGTTGGAGCAGAGGACACAAAGCGATTTCGCACTCAAAATTTCCTTTTTCCAGCTTTCCGTACTAAAAATATATAACTTTTGTGCTCTGTCATTAGCCAAATGAGAAGGGAAGAGGAAAAGGGCGAGTCTTCTGACAGTAAAATTTAGTTGGAGGGAAAACTCTGGATACAAATATGACGCCTCCAGGTTTTCCGGTTAGTGTGTACTCGGAAAAGCTTTTTGCTTTCCATAGGAAATGATTTCACTCATTGGAACACTAATTAGCCTGGTATTAGTAAAAAAAGATAAATTAGAAGAGATGGATGAAATTGGATAAAAAAGAGTTTTTTTTAGGATTGTCATCACATTTCCCTCATTCCAGCGGACTTGAACACTATTAAAAAGCTCCCGCACAAGCTCCCTTTTTTGATTTCCAAAACGGTTGATCACAAACAGAGCCCACAGGCTATATTTTTGTTATCTGTGTGTCGCTCTTCAAAAAAGCCTCTGGAGACTGAGATAAAGTTCCTCCTTCCCCATGTTCCCATCTTTCGGGAATAAAGCTTCTCACTCTCCCCTTCCAATTTAGGGATCTGTCATCTCCAGTTGTAGCGCTGAGGGATGTTGCTCAAAAAAATAAAAGCTGATTTCCACTTTCTCTGTGTGTCACTCTCAATTTGCAATTTTGCAATTGCAAAAGACAAAATTAGAAAAACAAACAGCTTTTTTTATTCCCTTCACGATTCCTCGGAATTGCAAACTGCAACTTTTGTTTACAGTTCACCCTGAACAGTCCACTGCATTTATTTTTCACGTTGCCCCTCCCCGTCCCCGTTTCCGGAAGTGAAGGGCATCGAATTTTTATATATATTTTCTAAATATTATATCTTCCAAGGCCCCATCTCAATGTCAGCTTTGCACCTGTTTTTTTTATTATATTTATTTTTTTCACCCACACGACTATTATTGAAAAAGTGAAAAAAGCGTGAATAACTTTTTCAACGTTTTTTTCCCTTTCCTCTCCTCCGCGTGGGCTGGAAAGTGAAAAACGTGACAAATACAAAATATCTGGCTCCTCCGCTTTTCCAAAAATCGTAAATAAATAGCAAACATAAACTCTGAGATTAGCAACTTATTACACAACTTGTGTACTTGTTTTTTTTTTCTAAATATTATATCTTCCAAGGCCCCATCTCAATGTCAGCTTTGCACCTGTTTTTTTTTATTATATTTATTTTTTTCACCCACACGACTATTATTGAAAAAGTGAAAAAAAGCGTGAATAACTTTTTCCAACTTTTTTTTTCCTTTCCTCTCCTCCGCGTGGGCTGGAAAGTGGAAAACGTGACAAATAAAAAATATCTGGCTCCTCCGCTTTTCCAAAAATCGTAAATAAATAGCAAACATAAACTCTGAGATTAGCAACTTATTACACAACTTGTGTACTTGTTTTTCCTCTCTCCGAAAACTTTTTTTTTCTTCTTCTTCGACACTGTCAAACAAAAACAGAAAAAAATGTTTTTTTCTTCTTCTTCTCCAGACACACACACCTTTAACTCATCATCTTTCAGACAGAGCTCCTTAACTTTTTTTCTAGGACACTCGAAGAAAGAAGTGAGCTGTTAGTCAATCGTACAAACAAACAAAGTTAAGTTTGTTTTTAAATTCATTTTTTTTCTTCCGCTCTCCATAAATACATTTCACATTTCGCACTCATTTCGTCAGGCTAGAGCCTACAGCAAAATAGTATATGGAAAGGGGAACTGGGAACTAGCTCGAGCCTCGCCCAAACCATGACTGTCACTCAGAAAATAAAAAGAGCACAGCACACAGCTCATACATTTTTTTGGAGGGGAGATGGGAGATGAGCTCGTTAATTTCCACTCAAATTTATTTTATTTGGAAATATTTACATAAGCCGTGAAATATTTGGAGTGGCTCTACCACCTCCACACACACACACTCCCCGTTTGCGTTGTGTCCTCCTTTTTTTTAGTACTCTCAACTCTCCCAGGAAGCTCCCCGTTTTACCACTGCCACCTCCACCTCCACCTCTCTAGTACGCTGCTGCTGAGCTTTTTCGTAATTGAATTGGTTTCTGACATGGAAAAGCTACGAGCCATCCCATTTCCAAAACCTTCCCCTGTACTAATTGCCGCTACATTTCTGTCCTCCTCTGACACCTTCACCTCACCAAACTGAGAACTTGAGCGTATTTAGTGCGTCAGCACATTACACTATTTTTTCCCCATTATATCCCATCAGCTTCCGGATTTATGTAGTCGACAAGGGAATAAAAAATATTTTTTAAAAAGTATAAAAAAAAATTTTGGTGCTGAAGGGGAATTTTTTAGGGA
>JAHZND010004391.1:0-10712 GCA_027744115.1 Acrocyrtus sp. NNG-2020 | reverse complement strand
CTGCCACATGTCAAACGCAATGCACATGTCAAACTTATTTTGAACTGCTGTGAACGTACTCCTGATGATAGAGCAAACAACAGTGCTTTGTTTTCTATGCACTTTTATCCTTGGCCAAGGCAGTCATAAAAGGTACCGTGACCACAAAAAGACTTCACTTTTAGAGTTAGAGGTTTCCAAACTAAATTACGTTCTGTGGTAGAAAAACGCATTTAAAAACTTATTTATGGTTCAGCGGAAAATGTGTACTAGTATTGTATGAGTTAATGCAGCAAATCATTTTGTCAGCTCTGTGAATTAAAGCAGTTTGGTCGTACTAAAGTACTTAACTGCATCCATTAATTCAGCAACAGGTAGAATCACATGATTCCTATCGCCAATGAGTGCCACCGCTACCACACTTCCAAAACAGATCCTGCCTGTGAGCACAACTCAAATTTGGAAAAAATAGTAATTGTACAATGATATGGAATGAATAGAACGATAAAATCTAGAATGCATTTACAATTATTGTACATGATTTTTGAGGAAAGGAAGTGAGTTGCAATTTGCAAATCTCGGTTTTTTTTGGCACTTTATATCATCCTTTTGCCTTTGCATCACTCATTGAAAATAAAGTTAACACGCTGTCGTTTTCTCCATATATTATTTAATCTTCATTGGAAATTAGAATACTGGTTAATGCGTTAAATTTAAATCTAAAAGATAGATCAATACTTAAATAAATATTTTGTGTAATAAAAACATTTAACAAACATGGATGTGCCTACACCTGGTAATCTTTGACTTACAATAAGTTGGGTGGTGTACAAATAATAATTGAGAAATGATAATTTAAATTCTTGAGTTTCCTGATACGGCTAGAAAATGATGGCACAAATAGCGTAAAAGTACTTTTCAGTCACTAGCGTATAATATGCACCATATCTTGTCATGATTTGTTAAAATAGGTAAAAAAAATTGCAAGGTACTATCTAAGCGCTGCTGAGCTGCATTTGCACATTGCAGTCAATCTTTTTCGTCAGCTACTATTAACGCACTTTTACATACTAATAAAGCGAAGTCTCCGTCGAATGTGATGGCCCTTAGGAAAGCTCCTTACCCATTTTCGTAGTCCAACAAATAGAACCGAGAGAACAATAACGGATGAGCCGATTATGCTGAAATCATCAATATAGGCATTTAAAAACGCTGGAAGATTTCGGAAACAATACTACAATTCATCTATATTTATGATTTAAAGCTCACCTCAGTGCATCTGGTAGTCTTCCAAAAACTGTAATTTCGAAAAGAAATGCAAACAGCACGTCGAATGTTCTTATTAATGAGACAGGACCTGCCTGCTCCGCTTTCATTGCTAAGATAATAGCAAACTGTCCAAGCAATGTGAGAATTGCCATTCCAACAACAAGACTCCACTCAGGCAAGGAGGATGGAATTTTAAGACCCAATCCCGGCACAAGTAGTACGATTAATAAATTTTCTAAACTTCCCCACGCTCCGTACGACAGAGTTGTGACAGAATAATGTACTTTCCGAATGTACCTCAAAACAATGAAGGAGATGGCAGTGACTATAGTACACCCAAAGGCTAAACTTGATCCAATCTATAATTTGGGAGAATTTTGAAAATTTAAAATTGCTTGTCACTTATTAATGTTAAAAAGCTACGTAAACTCCACCTTACAATTATATCCTTGTTAAAGCTTTCTGATCCTGACAGAATAGGAGGCTTGGCAATGGCCACAACTCCAAGCAGGGAGCAAATTGAAGCAACGACAGTTGAATAGCCACATTTCTCACCAAGAAATATTTTTGCAAGAATGGACACGAAAATAGGCTGCAAAAGTGCAAAGTGTTCGGCAATATTGTCATTAAATCTTTTAGATAGCTTCTCTGAGGTCATTGAAAAACAATTTATAGAAGCTGTTTTGTGTTTAGACATACCGATGCAGCAGATATTGTTAGTGCATCTGCCATAGGTAGATATTTCAACGAGAAAAAGTGTAAAATGAGGGCATTGCAAGACAGAAAACTTCGTAACTGAAAGCATAATGAAAAAATAATTAGGATTGAGTAATTCCTTACCCAACTGACGAGGAAGCAGCTATAGAGCCTTTTTATTCAAAACTTTAAACCATTTTTTAAGCGAAAACTTACCAATACTAATCCCAAATTGCGTAGCTTCTTTTTCTCTGTTAATGGCCATATCGCCGCAACAACGGCAGGACCCTTCTTGCTACAATAATACTTCTGTAATATTAATGGTATCGCTGGAATGAGGGCTCCCTGGAATTTATACAGGGCCGAGTTGAATGGATCGTAGCGCTCCAATCTTTTCACCAAGAGCGCAGATACGGCAAAAATGAAGCTGCTCACAATCGCCAATATCATCCCACGGTATTTTCTCCATGGGGAACGTTTTTTGGTGGGCAATTTTTCACAAGATTCCGAAGTACTGGAGGACTCACTCATTGCTTCATTATTTTTCACAATTTCAGCTTGACTATCCACCTCATCATTTTCATCCTCTTCGTGACAGTCGGAATCGTACTCTGGATCTAAATCACTTTGATTACAGGAAACGTTGCTTTGCTTTCTATCACAGTCAACTGAGAGAACGGACGGATTTGAATAAACTATATTGCTGATTTTTTGCTGATGTCCATTGTCTTCTGGAGGAACGACAATGACAATCGCATTGCCAGGTTTTTTCACTGGTTGAGCCATTGTGTTCGTATCAAAAAGGCTGCTTGTACTTTGTACTACCTATATGGTTTTTAGACAATTTTATAATTTACTGATTGAAATTGCTAGCTACTGCCTGCCTCTCTGGATTTCTAAATTTGCACTAATAGCTCCTCTACTCTCACTGCGTCTTATATACAAAAATGTCAGGAGCCCGTCAGACGTGTGGCTGATTTATGGCAATTCTGCGTAATCATTTTCACTGCCAGTAACTCCATCTCCATTTTCTTCAAAATGTATTAATTTCTAGTGATACAAATTTTCCGATAATTAATGCATGACTATATCAGTCAGCCATGGCGTGAGGCGGAAGACTAATGAAGAGATTTCGACTGAAAATTAAAAGGAATCTGACAGAGACAAAAAAGGCTAGTAAGTTAGCTGGAAAAGTGGAATTCGTTTTCGTGGTAGTGTTTATGATGCAATTTAATCGTGCATCATCGCCACTTTAATAGTTATTAAGTCGTGTTTGCACACTCACGGATTATAGCCAAGTAAACCTTTTCTCAAAAATCATGTTGAAATTGTAGGAATGCTGTAATGTGAAAGAACAAACGCTTTATTTTTACCAGCAGCAATACAGCATACCTAGGTTGCATGAGGATGCGGAACACAGAAAGAGTGAATATGAAATACACACAAAAACTTTGTTACAATCAGCAATTCCATATCTCCACATTGTAGATGGTAATTTTCATAAGCTTCTGACAGACAGGCTGGTGCTGACTGATCCGTTGAAAATAATTATATGTGCTTTACCCTGTCTCTCTCTATCTTTAGACTCTAGATCCAGATCCGAATCGTGTCGGTAACGTTGCAAGTCAACTAAAGTTGCTCCCATCTTGTCTTTTCCCTTTGGCTTACTTTTTGTAAAGTAAGCTGCAGTGCTACTTTTTACCATTTTCTCAACGTAAACCATATTATTCTTCCGAAAATTGCCTTGCCTTTTCCCTTTGGCTTACTTTTTGTAAAGTAAGCTGCAGTGCTACTTTTTACCATTTTCTCAACGTAAACCATATTATTCTTCCGAAAATGCTGTGTGATATGGGAATGATGAGAAATTGATTGCATAAATATTTAATAATCGCTTCTCTGAGGGAATATAGGCATATGACTAATTGCCGGGTAAGAAAGATATATGACGTAGGTCTCTTGCTAAGTTAATTCTGTACAAAATGCATAGGAAGTGTACCGTTTCTGCGTATGATCTAGGTTACAAAAGGCATTCTTCATTCTCACCATGCGAGGCTTGCCTTTATAGCTACTAAGGATTCAATCATTCGACATTACTCATTGCGCATATCGCATCGGTAGGTGCCAAATGGTAACATGGATCCTACACTTCATTGTAAAAGTTATTGGTGGTTTGCTTAACAAGTAAATCACAATTGTGATAAAACTTGCCACTTTTCTCTAGGACAAGCTCTAAACTAGTTTGGTCATTATAATTATCCTGAGGATGTCATTACAGTTTATAGTCGGAATCTCTAGCTGACTCATATATTCCTTCATATAAGTCCTTTAGGCACCCATGGGGAGTGTCTTACAGAGGAAAGTAATTAAGTCGCATCATTTCAGACTAATTTGTAGCTGTAAGCAATATACACTAACAGTTCAAATAGGTTCATGAACGCATCAATATAATTGTAATTATTTGATTTCTTAAATATGGTCCCATTTTGAATATGTGTGTAAGGTTTGATTATTGATGTGGAAGTTATTTGTCGTAATTTCAGTTAGTTTTTACAATTTATTTTTGGACAAACCCTTCATTTTGCTTTTGCCGTATTTCAAATGAAAATTAACCATAAAAACATTTAGTTTTAATTTTATAAAACGTCCTGCTAAAGTAGTGGCAAATTCATATAGGTATTTGACTTATGGCAGGCAGCTGATTTTTCATTTTAAGAAAAGCTACGTATTTTACTACATACCATGTGGAAAGTGTCAAAATATGACGTATGCATGTATAAGTTGATTAGTAAAGATATGATGTTGAGTGCGCTAAAAGTGTCTTGTTAATGACTCGCGAAAGGTTGCTTAAAATGCAAGCAAAATAAATTGTGCGATACTAACCACTAATTAGCACAAGCGATACGTACTAAACCGCCTAGGTAGGTGCCTATACCTACAGGAGACTGCAAACAGCAGAAATTGAAGTCTAAACGCGTTTAGAGAGAGACGAGAAGTTTATTAGTCGTACTGGCTAGTTTACCTGACCTTCTTGAATTAACCTATTGTCTACAGTCAACTGACCTGTATTCTGAACACCTACGTGGAAGTGCAAATATATACTTGACATTTCCATCTTAATAGGAAACAATTAGCAGCTTTGGCGGTGTTTTTTTAGCATGTGTGAGTTGTATCAAAGTTCCTTCTTTAGCATACTGCACTCAACTAGGAAGTAAACATGTATTTAAAAATAGATTTCATTTTCATGTTATGGTTTATTCTTAAGTTTGTGCCTCGATTCGACGTAAAGATCTTTCTCACTCAAATCGGAAATCTCTTTGGCTGTTATTGTTTTGTTACCATATTTTATTGCTCTTTCACAAGCAAAGCTCTTTCTAAAATGAGGCAACCTTTATGATTACCCTTCGAGAAGGGGATACTTACGAAAGTGAGGGAGCAGAGAATATGTGTCAGTTTATTATTAGAATTAGAAATCAGTTTTTTATTTTAATACTAGTAGTTTCACACATGCATGACTGGACACCTATGCTTGGTAGCGGTAGCACCAAATAACTGTCTATTACACTTGAAGTTAGAGTTGGAGTCCAAATATTCTTGAATTCGTGCTTTGCTGAAGACTTTACTATTGGCATGAATGAGCTTACTCTTTATGTAGACTTTAAAGTATCAGGGTTCAAATCATCTCTGTATTCCTTATACTTACCCTTTTTTGTTCTACCCAGTTAGAAAATAAAACTTGGAAAATTTGAAGGAAAGCATGTCAAGGATTGAAAAAAAGCAAAAACCTTCGATTTTCGTGGGATTTCCTGTTTTAAGTTAGGAAAGTACGTAAATACAGAAGAAAAGAAGCTACATAATATTTGTATGCAATGCGGGAATGCAGTGCCGGCAAATGTCCAGATTGTCATAACGTGTGCTTTCCACTTGTTGCGCAAACAATTATATATGTCCAAACGCTGCTTCATGTTCTCAGAAATACTAAACTAATTTAATCAGCCCCAGGACCATTGCCTCCAATATGAAGTCCAAAGTTCATCAATGCTTGGTTTCGCTACATAGAGTCGTGGAAACGAGCATTTATGTATATCAAATGTTCTGTTTGATAATGAGTATGAGGTTGTCTATGGCATGACTGCGAATTATTATTGTCAGAAATAAAATAAATCTGCAATATTAACGAGGTATACGAACATTCGGTTATAATTCTTTGAATTGCATTTTATTGTCTTACATAACCTTCTAGTCTATTTCGAATAAATGTTTAAAAGAAATTTTGTCATTCTACTCTACGTAATGTTGTAATGGGAAAACTGACTAGTGATGAGAAGTGTAGTTGTAATTGTAAATATTTTGTTGATGCGTTTTTATCATCAGCTATAAATCTCCGTACGTACGTAGGCGCTAACTCTGCTCAGTATACGCACAAACAATTTCTCCATAACTGACATAAAGTAATCCTGAGATTACACCGGACTCATACCTCTACATCAATGTGCGATGTTTTTCTTTGAAGTACATGAATGATGAAATAATTTTAGATTGTTATACTACTATGGATGGTATAAATCCTACTTTGGCTGCTAATCTTTCAAAATATTTAAAAGCTCACCATATATGTATTAGAATAATTTTCCTCCTCAAGTTTCATAGTTGGCAATACATAATATTGGCAGAAGGCAGCGTTTGCTCTTATGAAAAGAGAGTAAAGAGTAGTAAGAGAGAGAAAAAATTAAACTACTAATTGAGCTGATTTACTGCACTATAAATTGTTTTAAGGAGTATCATAATAATATGTTCTTTTAACTATGCTGATCATTCACACTTTCGATTACCTACCATTACCATTAAATTTGTCATTTGCTGTGCATTTGGTATATAAAAACAGTTACTCTAGCTTATTCATCTCCACAAGCCGGTATTACACAGACATACTACACTTATGAGATGACGTCCGAATACCTACTTGTACACTATTACACAAATTTATTTAGCAAAAATTGTTGTCACTCACTAAATCGTCGTCATTTGTTGTGGAATGTTAGATAGAAGCAAGCATCACACTTTCATGTTTTTGCAATTTTGCTCAATATGCTCTCAGAAACAGTTTAACTAGTGATACTATAGGGCAATGTATAATTAGTTATGAAAACATTTTTTATTCTGAAGCGAATTTGCCTTCTCAACGCAAAAGAGAAAGCAAACATACACTAACGCATTCATGACAGAATGTAGACCATCGAATTCATTTAAATGTACGAAATAAGCCTAACTTAAAATATGCCAACATTGCTATACAGCACTAATTTCTTACCTACCTATACAGACAGGTACTCTTGGAAAGTTACTGTTCCCGAATAATGATGAGCCCACTGCTGCAAAAAACGAATTTTAAAAGTCATGTTTTCAGTTAGCATCATCAAAAACGGCGTCCCAAATAATTAAACCTTTAATTGCTTCTTTCACGAAGAAAATTTCCATTATAATGCACTAGAAGTTGAAATAAAAATCCAGTTGAAGGTAAAAGAAAAGTATTTAAACTTCTTTTTGCGTGAAACAATAAAAAATTAAAGCTGTTAATCCATCATATATATTCCAATCACACTCGAGTACTAGATTAGAGTCACCCAACGCGATACTCACAGTATTAACTTATGATTCATGAACTTACCTATTTAGACTTATTATTTATTATTATTAAAATTAGTTATTTAGTTTACTTTTTGGCATTTTCATCGTTCTATATTTCATTGTCAACGAAGAATGTAACTTTATTAACCTTGAAATTAGTGTACATTCGTACATTCGTGAAAATAAATAAATTGCTGCAAATAGCAAAGCATCGTCACCGTGATCTGTGCCTAAAGCCGCACCGATTTTGTAAATAACATACCTATCCTTACCTATACCTGCAATTGGGGTTGCGTTTGGTTTTAAATCCTTTAGAAATACCACTAAACTTTATTTTATCCTTAGTACTCTTGTTGGAAGTATTTTATTTTTTCGACTTTCGATGGAGTAGGAAATTTACAGCACACCTTCCGATTCCTTTCCTTATTTTTGTTTTCTCCATTTTACCATTTTCTTCAAAGATCAAAGACAGGGACAAGAGACAAGGACGTCAAATTTGAATATATTGAATGTAATTGTATTCATTCAGTCTAAATTTTAAAATTTGCCTTGAATGAAATAGTAACTACCTACGTTCAATTGCATTAAAAGTTATTTCTTATTACTAAAAACTAAAAAGCATGGAACGGCGATAGCAAAATCTGACAATAAGGTGCTCCGGCCATAGTGGCTATTATGCACACAATTTTTGATTTGATTTGACTTCCCTGCACCTGCTTTCATGGTACATAAAAGTAAAAGACTGAGCTGACTTGATAATAACGTTATTGAACAAAACAAATATGTCCGCGAATTTCGGGGTTGATTTTACTTCATAAATTAATTCAATAGATACATAATTGGTTTTATTATTTCTCATCATGCACGCATGTACATTATCATTATCCGTATGTTCGTAATGTGACTCACTACTTAAGGTTAATAATATAGATTTGATTACCTACCTATTCTACAAGACGGAATGGAAACAAAAATTGGCGTAATTGACGTGAATACGACTTTCTTTTCTCGTCACGCATTTTGTCTGTTGTAAGTTGCCACAAGATGTTCAGCCAGCCCTTTGGTAGCGATCAACTGCTATACTCAACTGTGCAACGCTGCTCTGTAACACGCTGGAGGGAACGCTTAAGCAACGCTACTCGGGAGCACGCTGGAGGAAACGCTGAGGCAACGTTGTTTTGGTAACATGCCGAGGGAACGCTGAAACAACGCAGCGCTGGATGGAACAATGAAGCGACGCTGCTCGGCAGCACGCTGGAGATAACCTGGAGGAAATGCTGAAGCAACGGTGCTCGGAAGCTCGCTGGAAGGGAACGCTGAAGCGGCGCTGGAGTCATCACTAAAGCGATGCTATGTGAAACGGTGTTTCCGTCATTACACCAGCAATTTTATTTTTGAAAAACTGTAAATGAACTCATTAACGATAAAGGCGATTGACATTCCATGCGAATACTAATGAGAAAACATAATAATTTTACTACCTGCTATGTTTTATGCATTGTTCAGACTCAGCTATATAGAACGGACAATTAGAGTTACCTAGTCTATTAGGTCATAGTAATGAATGGGTACTTGTAATAAATAATAGTTATAGTTATATCCTCATAAATATTTCAGGGTTTGGTGTCAGAATTTTGGCCAGCTCCTTTATTAATTTGATTTAGATTATGTCAGTGGCTCAGCAATTACATGGGTTTCCCGTAGTTAATATTGACAACAGAAAATTATTGAGACTCTATCACAATATTTTGCTGTTCATTACAAACGTTAGATAAGTGTTTCGGGAATAACTGCCGTGCTGCAATTTCTCTGCCCAGACCAACGCACTACCGGCACATCCTTTCTGTACGGGCAAAGATACAGCCCATACGTCGCACTTATTTTACTTTCCTCAAATATTGCTGAAGTCCACTGAAATTCCTCCAAAATGAAAATGGAAACTTTTCTCAGATACTATTTTAAGCTTACATACGTCCTCCTCTCGTTTCCCTACAAGCTCGAGTGGTCTGGACTGGACGTAACATTTTCTGTGAAGAGAAAGTCAATCAAGTTTTATTTATTTGGCTTCACACTGCTGATGGCTGCTTGTTATTACTGCGTTGTAATCGTCTCCATCATCTACTGGATGCCACGGTACTCTTCAGAGAAGCACCTCACAAAGTTAGCAATGCACTGGATATGGGTGATATACGCGGCTTTCGTAGTGATGAACCAACTCGTTAATTTTAACAGGGCAGAGAGAGTTGTTCAACTTGTGAACGCGACAGTTGGGCTTACAAAACATTTGGAGTCAAGTAAGAACCTCTTTATATTCCAGCTGAATTTTTAAAATTTGCTAAATTTTCAGTTATTCACTTTCAGAACACTTTGGTATCCACTCATTTGCAAAGTCGCAGTTTATCCGGACCCAAATAATTTTCTATCTCGCGTTGCACAGTTTTTGCGTGTCAACTCCTTTGATATGTTCCGTTCAAATTATGAATTTGAAGGATTACTGGCAGATTGGGTCGTTTGCGTACCACGGAATTTTGCTTACCTCCACATCGCCGGAGAGTGAGCTGCTTGGAAAAATCGTAGGGATTTTTATGGACACTTGGATGCTGTTCTGCTGCAATGGCGCGTTTATTCTCTCCCTTCATATTAGTCTCGGAGTCGTCCATTCCTTCAAAACAGCCGCCGACCACATAATCCTCGGCCGCTTTCACCGGAAGAGTAACGGAGACGAAACCTTATCCAGCAGATTCGTCCAGCAGGAAAAGTTTAAACTGCTCCAAGAGCAAATGATGATCTACAACAAGCTCCGGATTTTGGTTACACTTTTCAACTCCGTTTACGGCCGACAGTACGTTCCATTCATGAAGGCCATCTTTGCGCTATTTCTGATCCAGGGCGTTTTTGTCACAGTCAAGCTATCTGGAGAAGGTGGGCCGCTCATCGGAATGTTTGGTTTGAGCTGCGCAATAATTTGCGGATTCTGCTTATCAACTTTTGTCACGTTCATGGCAATGGTTTATGAGTGCAGCGCGAAAGTTTCGAGATTTCTCAAAAATCAAAAATTTTATGGAGCGTTGAGCCGACGGCTGGTAAGGTCTTTTAGAGTGGAGGCCGTGAGGAGTGGAGGATTCTACGGAATTAGAAGGTTG
>JAHZND010004390.1:0-13381 GCA_027744115.1 Acrocyrtus sp. NNG-2020 | reverse complement strand
GTCAAGATTACGAAACAGAGATGGAATATGACAGAGACAGAAAAACTGGTTTTCGTAGGTGCTGTGACTGGTGGTGGAGGTGGTTGGTGGTATTAGTTGGTGACGAGAAGTTTTGATTTGAGGATCATCCGCAGAATATCTTCTTACAGCCGTCACAGCCAAACAATCTCCATTCAATCTCCATTTTATATCTTGAGCTACTGCTCAAAACCACTCGCCGGACTGTTTTCTCGCTGATAACCTTTTAGCGGTAAAAAAAATTGGTTTGTTTTCACCGATCTGACGATTATAATATAGCTCTGGTTTTTCTTTGTAGGAATACTCGAGAAAATATGAATGGAGTGGGGCCGTAGCCGTGTTTTTTTATATAACTGGTTTCTCCGCCGTTTTTTTATTTTGGTATTCTTATTATTCCTTTCCACTTGTATTCCTGGCGGCGTATTCAAAATCTAAACGGAAGATAAATAAAAAATGCAAAATCAACCCTTTTTTTCTCTTGTCGCCTCCACTTGGCTAAAAATACACATGTTCGTAGGGCTGTCGCTGCCGTGGTGCTCTTCCCTTTTCATTTTCCCCTTTTCTAGATTTTCCTCCGATTTTTATTTTGTTCCGACTTCCCTCTCATATTTATTTTTATGTTAAGCATGTCAGAAAAATACGGGAGCGAAGAGGGGCAAAGATCTCCGACTTTTATGTCATTTTTATCAAGTGCCTTTTTTGCCTTCTCTCTCTCTGAACAGCAAATGAATCGGGAAAGAAGAGAGGGGCGGACAGAGAGAACCAGCCAGAACCAGAGAAAAAATAAAAAAAGGACGAGCAGACTTTATATTATAGTTTGGAGGAGAGAAACAGTTTGGTGATGAGTGTTGAAAAAAAGAGTTGAAGAGCCATTACTTTATAATCCAATTGTTTCCAGGCGGAGAGCAAGCCCCTGCAGAGATGAACATACGGGTTTCACAGGCATCCTCTCCACCACACACCTAGGAAGCCACTACATCACCTTTTTCCTTCCAGGCAGCCTTACTAAATGAACCGTACACACACAAAAACGCACAACCTGTTACTCCATTCTCTTCCGATTTTCGCTCTCTTCACTAAAATTTCATTAGGCACTCGCACAAAAAAATATTTAAATTTGTGCAGCTAACTTCAACTTCTGTCGAGAGCTGTTTTTGAATGGACTCGGTAAAAGATGAAATTATTTTTTAAATGTAGCAAGTGAAACTGGCGTGTTTTGAGTTGCTTCGTTTTTAAAGAAAAAAAATGAAAATTTCATTTTAAAATATTGATCTGCTAAACTTAGTTAGCATAAATTTTGTTTCTTATTTCTGTTTCTTGGCTTGCAAAATATATTTAAAAATGTGTTTGAGTGACTGAAATGTGATTACGCTCTTGACAAAAATACTTCCAATGGAGAGAGGCTGCTGCTTATTTTTAGCTTTGAGTAAATTAATGAAATTTTGTTTTCGCTTACTGTGCGAGTTTAGTGCGGAACTGTTAGTTTTACGGATTGATACAAGTCACTATCAAGTTTGTGGACATTACAGCAAAAAGTAAGAGATGACATACGGAAAGAAACATTCTATTTTTTGTGTGAGCACTCCTACCAAACCAAATAAAAAAGTTGAATAGAAAGTTCTTCCCGTGGATAATCGACTCAGCTCATAACAATAAAAATGTATAAAAAGGGATTATTAACATGTCCTCGTTGAGACTGGTGATTAATCGAAATTTCATTCATTCCGCTCAGCCATTGCCGACCCGCCGAGACTCAGAGAGTGTGTGTGGAGCTCGAAAAAAATGTTTTGTAGCGTCACACGCAAAAAGTCATGGTTAATTCATAGAATGATGCGTCCTTATATTTTCACCCTCCAAAATTTTTCCCTTCTCTGGTGTCCCCATCCATAATATTTCACAGAAATTATCATTTTTTATATAAAACGCTAACTTATCCTTAGCTAATTGCAGTGTAAAGGTCACATAAAAAGTTAGCAATTTCATTTACAGGAAANAGGTCACATAAAAAGTTAGCAATTTCATTTACAGGAAAGTTCCAAAAAAATTATTATTTTTACATGCTACTTTTCACATTGCCCCAGAAAAATATGGACTTTTAGTTGTAGAGCGAAAAAAAAGAGCTCTCATTGGATTAATGGATAACGGGAAAAGTAGGAGGACATAAAGAGCATTACGCAATTTCCCAACTTTTCAGAAGTGAAACTCCACAGATTTTCGATATCAGATCTGTCATCATTCATTCGCAGAATATTTTATACGTCGGGGGACTGTTGTGTGCGTGTGCATTGCAGTTCTGCTCCGATTGCACACTGGCACATGGCATATCAGATAACTTTTCACGTTACACTTGAATGGATCAACGAAACAACACTTTCCCTGAACTCCGCTTTCCCAGCTAAACCCTACACAAGGAAAATGTAAAGCGATAGTGTAAACATTCTCTCGTATCGTTTTCCACTATCTAAAAAAAGTAGAAAAAAAAAGATTTTTTTCCTAGCTGTACTATCCAATTCCTTTTCAAAAAATGTTTAACCAGGGCTGCGTGCCAGAAAATGGAATGGGACAAGCGACAAAATATTTTTTTCCCTAGTGTGCTCCTCCTGCAGCTCCCAGTCAAAGGAAAAGGGTCTCAGCTCTCCTACAATAAAAAAATAGGGTCACTCACTCCTGCCCAAAAATCGTAACCGAATTCGACCAAAAAAGTAAATCGCATAATTTGCAAATTGAATTGCTATAAGCTTTTATTACAACTTCCAATATCATTCTCAAATTGGGTTAGGACTCCGAAAACTGAAAGAAAATTGCATTTTAATAGAAAATCGTATAAAGTTGCAAAAATATCCCCTCTTTTAATTGCTGGTTTTATTGACAAACTTACAAAAGCTAGATTTTTATATGGAATAAGCTAAGCACAATGTCACATCATCATAGTTGAATACTCCTCCAAAAGCATTATTTTTAGTATCAGTTTATTCTTCTCAGTCATAAAATGAGAACTCCGCTTGCCGAGTTCAAATGAAAAGCCCATTAATGATCTTAAATCATTGGGGTAATTCAGAGATTACGTCACAAAGATACATATTTATACGGACATTAACTGGTCCCGCTCCAAACAAATGTCATCAGTCATATCAGCCCAGTTGGCGTTTTGCTCGCGTGTGTCCCCTTCCATTCATCCATTCATTCATGCAAAAGATTTTTTTTCCTGGGTCCCATCCACCCACCAAAAAACATCGTGGCTCTTTGAATCGCTCCTTCTTCATTCCGAGTAAAAGTGCATATCAGAAAATAAATATTTTTTTGAAGGGGATCCCAAGCACGAGGAAAGCTTCTCTAACGTAATCAGCTCACTTGAAAAAGTGTACAAAAAAAAGTTTAGGCTACAAGTTCATTCATGAATGAGCGTATTATATTCAGGAGGAGAGATAACTAACAAAAGAGGAGGAGGAGGATAAGGAGGACCAGACAATGTTGCTTTTGGTACCGTAATCAGGTTACAAAGTAATCTCCTGTAGTATTTCCTGAAGAGGAGAAAACTTTATTTTTTGGGTGCATCTTCTATTTTGTCGCTCCCATTTTAATGTGCGGAGTGCAACCGCACTTCCATATCTGAGGAAAATAAAAAAAAGGTTTTCCTCCTCCAGCAGCAACTTCGTGCGGATGCCCTCCAGCTCATAGCTCAAGAGAGAGATATATATTTTTGGAGAGGGGATGACTGATTTTTCCTTGAATGATAAATAAATATTACGAGAAAATCATACATTATTTTCTGATAAGCTCCAGACCCCTTTTTATTATTATTATTTGATATCGATATATGAAAAAAACGAATATAATGGTGGTGGAAGAGAGGAAAAGTGGCGATATGGGATTGTACTAGGGTGGCGGTGGCGGTGGCAGTGGCAGTGGTGTGCATCCTTCCATTTTTTTTATCTCCAGCTCTGATCACATTCCATGAACCTTGCAGTGCCATATCGGAGGGAAACACGCAACCTTTCATCCGCGCCGGGAGAGATAGTTGACATTAGCTGAGAAAAGAGCCGAGCCCTACAACTTTGAATGCGCCTCTAAGATAGCTTCAGTATAATGATGAGTGGAATGTGACAATGACATTATTAAATGGGAGCACTCCAAAGGTGCCTTTTCCTTTTCTAAAGATAAAATTCTATTTTAGCTTTATTTTAGCATGGAGCGCTCTCCAGCCGCTTCTCCTCCTGTTTTCCGGGAGATAGCAAAAATACTAGTAAAAAGAACTGCCTTTTTGGAATTGTTCAGGTGAGACTGTCACAGGCAGATAGTTCCCATTGAATTTTGCAAATGAGAAGACTCACTAATTTCACTTTAGGTATGCTGGAATTACAGAGCTCCCCATGACTCCAGCTCTCCTTCCTATCTCCAATCATTAGGGACTTTGGGCATTGGCAGGGGAAGTTGTAGCTGCCGCTGCTACTCGCTTCCGGGTTTTTTTTATGTAGCCTTACTCTGAGCAGAGAAAACGGAACAGAAATAATTCAGGGCTGCCTCATGTGATTTCACTTGGCGATCATCGACAAACTTGATGGGCTGTCTGGAGAACAATGACAAACAGAAAAAAGGTCATAATATGCTTTCCTCACACGCAACCCTTATTTTCTGTGGGGCTATCGCGTGCAAAAATTCTTTTTTCCCTTCTCAATTTCGAAGGTGCATGTGCCAGCTAGCCCTCACCAGCTACACATTTGTATCAGTTCTCAGCATGCTAAAATTGCTCAAAAAATAGCTTTCATTTTCCTTTTCTAGCTTTCCAAACAATTTTTTTTCTCTTTATAAAATATCACAACGAAAAAGGGAAAGTCGCAAACTTTTTATTTAGAAAATATGGTTTTTACTCTTTCCTTAAAAAACCTAAGCACTGAAACTATTCGTTTCTTTTCTTTTTCTCCAATTTTTCAAGGAATGTAATTAGAATTTGGCTCCGGCATCCAATCGGGATCCCGCGAAAAAAAATCGTGGTGATAACGTTATTCCCTTCAGCGCTAGAACCCGCCTTCTTCATTCTCCTGCGTAATGAGTAAATGTCAACTTGGAAAAAAAGAGGAAGCACACAGAACGAGTAAGATGGAGCGTTTCTAACTACGGCTGAATGCTAGTCTTCTGAGCTTAAGCTGGGTATAGATTTCAAAAACAATTTTTTTTTCGTATGAGAAACCAAACTTCCTCTATCTTAAAAATGTATGTTGTGGAGTGTAAGGTCTATCAAGTTGTGCTTTTAGTATAGTGGACTTCTCTAGCACATTTTATTTGTCACTTGCCTTTTCCCCCGAAAAAAAAATTTCCTTCATTTCTCATTCTCGCTGACATGTGCGAAGAAAGTTATGTGCTGCTTTGGTCGCACATACAACTTCCTGGACACATGTTTGGCGTGTGGTGCAAGCCAATTTTTTGTATGCAGCACAATTGACTTCTACATGATGGATAGCCTTGATTGCGCCAAAAAGTGAACTTTCTGTTTCAGCCTTCCAAAAAAAAACTATTTTTTAACTGTATGAGTGATCACCACGCAAGAGGATTTTGCCAAGGGGCTGTTTAAAAATATATGTCTACATTCAACAAAATTAGAATTATCGTTAGTCTTTCCGAGCACCCTGAAGATAACATTTTTAAAAAAGAGTGCAGTTCCAACTTTTAAAAGAATTGAAATGGAAAGGGCACTGTAAAAAATGAAGGAAGCGGGACTGTAGTAGCTCCCAGTCACTCCCAGCTAGCTTACCAGTTTCTCACAATTTCCCTCGTTTATCTTGATGTGAGCTAATGAAACGAAATTAACAGTGTAAATATGGGAGATTTTTGAAATGTGCATGGCTTCTTCACTCCATCAACATTACTGGGATGCGGAGATTCCACTTGAAAAAAAAATATTTTTCTGGGCACAGTTGAAATTTGAAAAAACTGTATCACTTCTCGAATCTCTAATGAGCGGGATTTTGTATGAGAGAATATAAAAAATGTATTTTTTTTCTAACAAATTTACTTGTCACTCAAAAAAATGTATAGTTGAGCGGAAGGGTGGTAAGTTGATGTACTCTAGAAGCGTCTGATAAAAAAAATATTTGTAAAAATGAAGTGAGATTGATACCCCCACTTTGAAAGTTTAAGTTTTGAGAGTAATGGTGAGGATAGTCCTACACAAATCTACTTCCCCACTTCCATTCCACCAGTGGATCAAGTTTTAACAGAAATATAAAGAAAAAATATATATTCTGTGTGGGTATGTTTTCCCTCGAAAATTTATTTTTTTTTCGGAAGGAGTAAAAAAGGCAGTAGTATCTGCTGTTTTCTAACGAAAAAAATAATGGTAATAGAAGTGAAAAGGTAGAAGTGTCGGATGTAGGAAGAGTTGAAGAAGTTGAAAAGAATAAAAAAAACTGACAATGAGATGCATTCAGATTAATTTTCTTCTCCATGCGAAGAGCGAGAGAGACAAAACATTCTTTAATTAACTCTGGAATGCCAAAGTATCTTCCACCAAGCACAAAGTGTGGTTGTGCTGAGAAGGCAAAACGAAAAAAAAATAAAGTTTTTAATTTTTTCGGATCAAGAACTGTTTTCTAAGGCTGAATGGAAGTTGACGAGAGGAGAAGAAGAATAGGGTGAAGGGAGAGAAGAGGGAAGAAGAGGGAAGAAGAGGGAAGAGAAGACAAGAAAAAATTTTTTTATGTGTATGGTGGAGGATGACGAAGACGATGAATAAGATGAATCAGTAAAGGACTTTTTTCTTCTCTTCTTTTTTATTTTTTTAGTTGTTGATCAAAAAGGGATGGATGAAGCCTATAGCCTAAAAAACTTTTTTTTGTGTGAAGCTCCTTCCCATTTTATTTTGTTTTCTTGGCTGCTGCGCGCATCTCTTTTATATTCCTTTTTAAAATTTTTTTTTGTTCTCGGATGCTCTTCTTCTTCTTCTCTCCTGCCTATTTTTCCTCTGTCTATTCTCTTTTTTTGTGTTTTGTTCTTTTCATTTCTCTTTTTTTGGCATGGGATTGCGTGTGTGTGTGTGTGCTGTGCACACGGACGGAGTAGTCACAGTTAATCATGCATCATAATATAAAGTGTGAGCTACACAAGCGCCATTCCCTCCACTATAATATTTTTTTTGCAGTGGAGTACGGAAAAAATAAAAAGTTGAGAAGTTAAAACTTCGAGCTCGGAGAGGGAAGAGCTATTGGAGAAAAATGGAGATCTTTAATGCCAGCCCACTTCGCTTTCGACTTCTTAAAATGAATACAATTTTTTGCTGGGAGAGCGTGATAAAACTTCCTTCAAAGAAAAGTTACTACGGTTGTATTCCGGAATGATGAAACATTTGACAATTATGCTCCCTTAAAACTTCAAAATTTTGTAGGGGCACTTGCAAATTTTTATATTATCCTTGCAAAAATAAACACACTTACTTAGAATGCGGAAGTTTCCGAATTTCCAATTTTCCTCTATTGCGAAACTATATCCCGTCTGTTTTCGTCATAGTGACGACGGAATACTAGAGAAGTTGAGAGAGCGCAGCATTTTTAAACTTTAAAAATTACATTTTTTGTGGGAAATTTTTTTTAGAGAGATGAATATAAACACAGAAAACAATATCTCTATGGAAAATTTTTTTTGTGCTGATATTTAAAAAAAAATGATATTTTCCCGTACTCTTTGCTCACTTCCTAATAATATATTCTAATTTAATTCATGTGTATTCTCATCCCAGCTCAGGCTTTCTTTCAAAATAAATTTGTAATTCAAGTGAGGTAAAAAAAGGGAGTAAGAAAAAGTTAGCTTTCTTATAGAAGACTATATACTCTCCATACAGAATTTTTTTTTGTTTGATGATCTAAAGTAAAAATGAAAACGTTCCCTCTAAACTTTTCCTCACATCTCCAGGGGAACTAATATAAAATTCATGAAAAAACATACTGACTCACCAGTTTCTCAATTTTTTTATTAATGAAACAAAAAATGTATCTGCAGCAAACACACAAAACGCACTTTACTCATATTAGCATCATCATCATACTGCTTACGTGTGTGCACATAAAAAAAGATAGGAAAAGATATAGCCCAGCGTCATATCATCATCCCATTAAATAAAATGTATTATCTGAAAATAAAATAAAATCGCTCGGAAACTGTTTCCACATCTTTCTAATAACTTAACTAAAAGTTTATAGAGCTCGAAAAAAAAACTTTGAAAAAATATGAAAAGATGTGCTCCTCCTTTGAAATCTTCACTCAAATATTTACTCACCAAAAAAATGCATACAAATTTTAAGTATGGATTGAAAAAAAAATCTGTAAAAAATGCAATGCAAACTTCACTCGCACTCATACTCTGCCTGTCATGAGATGACATGTTCATTACAAAGAATATATTTTGTACGGTGCGGCTATTGAAAAAAAAAATATTTTTTTTTTGATTTTTTGTTCAAGGGAAGAAATTTTATTTTAGGATATTTTGCTGAAATCTGTTTGAAAACGTTTTTATATTCTGTTTTTGCTGTTGGTGTGTTACGCAATAGCGCACCAGCACGCACCTAAAAAAATGTATTACTATGCTGGGATATATAATACGTGAAAACTGCAGTGGTTTCAAAGAGAAAAAAAATGAACGTCAGGCACAGTCACTGAGTCGCGTGGTTTTTCCAGATCATTGATCTCGAAAATTGACCTTAACTACTGACAATAAATGTGCAAGTGTGTCTCTGCCAAACACACTTATTATCTTGTAATTGACGTCCACATTTCGAACAAAAAAAATATATACGGCTGCTGCAGCTTTTTTTTGCTTGCTGTTCTCCGCTCCAAACAGATGCTCCTGCTGGTCAGCGCTATGCTCGAACTCATTTTTTATAGGGAGAATATGGCTATATAGAATTGATAACGCTTTTTCTATCATAGACGTCATCAAGGGTGCTGCGATATTTTTTAGGAAAAAAAACTATGCCGTGCATATCTATCTCCGTTCTTTTGACATAAATTTTGTTTTTGCGAAATGCAGCGAGAAATGAAGTGTCTCAAGTCACCCCATAAAAATGTATTTCTTAGCTAACGGCTATGACAGTAAAATTTTTTGTATTTTGTGGCCCTGGACGGAGGTTTTTTTTCTTATAGGGCAAAAAATGAAAAAAGAAGATTTTAACAGAGAAATTAGCAAGTTAATTTTTATTGGTCACACTTAAACGAAAAAAAATCTGCAGTGGTGCACTTTGAAGGTAATTTAAAATCACACAGCTCATTTTTTTCTCTCTAAACTTTGCACTCTTTTTCCTTCTTCAGTACTTGCTAACACTTTATTGGTTTGCGAACGTGAAATGCTTTCATGGTTGGAATGTCAGTCCTCACATAATTCCCTTTTCTATTTGAGACATAAAAAAAATTCTAAATTTGCCACGAATTTCCACGCTCATAATGCAGAGAAAAAAGGGAAATTTTACGGTCCCGCTGCTCCTCAGCTTTTTTTATTACTTTGAGAAGTGAGTGGAAAAGGGAGACACAAAGCACAAGCAAAAAAAATTATATTTCGTGTCCAGTACTTAAACAAGACAAAAATACTTTCTTCCTCGTACTTTATTATGAGGGAATATACACATGTGTAAAAATAGAGAGAGCAACAATGAAGCGAAAAAAAATGATAGTGAACATGCTCTTTATTATGATGCGGAGGATGATTATTACACTATGCCCTTTTTTATTGTTGGACATTCTGTCACACTTCATTCCACAGAGAATTGGCTATACACATGTTCCTCTCGTACGTGTTGTAATGGTTAAATTAATGTGGTTTTTTCCTTTTTATGAGCAGCAGAGGCTCACTAATTCCTTTTTTTAACTTTATGAACTGAAACCTGCCATGAAAAAAAAATTTATCTGTTATATAAGCCTGTCCTTATATCCTTTTTTCCCTCTCCGAATGCATTATGCCATTCACAGTTGCAAGAGATAAGTGGCGTAAAAATCTGATGAAATAATACATTTATTTTTATTATTATTCATATGTGACCGGTAATATAGCCGAGCATGACCTTTAAGGATGTGTACCTGTCTATCTGTCACTGGAACTCTTTTTTTTCTCTGTTTGCCTTACTATAGCTCCATTTTATTTACTTAACGAACGCTCGTACGAATCGTTTTTGTGGAGTAAAGCTGCTTTACACAAAGTACCCATTATGTTTTTTGATGGGGATGCCGCATGCCATGTTAAAAAGTATATATTGGATCTTTCGGATCGTAAATAAAATCCAATTAAATTCAGTCCTTGCAAGTATAAATGGTAAAATCTGAAATGCGCGCTCTTCTATATCACTGCTGACGAGAGAGATATATATTTTGATGCCAATGGCACTGGCAGCACAGTGAAATGGCAACTCATTCAAAATATTTATACAAGGATGGACAGGTGAGTTTGTACAGGGAGCTTTTGACTGTTATTTTATTATTTTGTGGCAGCCTCCCGTTCCCTCCAAAAAAATGTTATTCTCTGGTGTCAAGTAATTTCCATAACAACAACAAACATCCCTTATCAGAGAGAGAGAGGGTGAGATGACGATGATGATTCCATCGGAATTCAATGATGGATATCAAGTGAAAGGTTATTTGTAGAGAGTGAACATTCTCCCTTTTCCAACCTGTCCAACCACCAACCTGAGAGCTGTGGCTTGAGTCCAGCTTATATAATAGTGGTAAGGATATATATAAAAGAAAGATATTTTTGATCGTTTTTTTCCTCTCTTCTCTCTATTTCTCCTTCATCACTGTTGACTGTGGCGAAAAAATATATTACTCTTTTGAAAGGGATTGTCAAGACAGGCGATGGATGCCCGGGGTTTCCTGCTACACGGAGTAATACTTCAAAACAGTCGTCCCTGCCAATTTTCTCGTATGAGCCTTGTCCAGCTCCGTGCATCTTGTGCTCCCAGCAGACAAAATATAAAAAAATAAATTTGTAATATCATTTCTCTCCTATTTACTCTCACCACCGCACACATCCAAACAGCTCATGCATATAAAAAATATTTTTTTTCAGCCCGTGGAAAATAAAGTATTATAGTCCGAAGTGGACTGCGACTGGGTTGATGAAGAAGAATGATTTTATTGTTGTTTAGTAGCCAGCAAAAAAAATTGTGTTTGTGGAGATCATCGACGTTGTAGTCAACACATCTCAGCCAAAATAAAAAAAAACGGACTGCTGTGTACGGACTACAGAGTGATGATGATGATGATGATATGGCCGTGTTGCTGATGATCCTTTGATGTATTTTTGTAGCGTTTCCTTCACGGACATATAAAATAAAATGAAGTGTACCTAACAGGTACAAAATAATTCTGTGGCGAGCTGTGAGCTGTAAGTTGTGAGCTCTGCTTTCTTTTTTTGTGTATTATTCTCACAGACGAAACCAACACAAAAGGCGAGCTGTGGAGTGTATGACCCTGACTTGACTTCCCGAAACACTTCACTCTCTTTAAGATTAATGGTCCAGAGGCTCTTTACCTTTCACTGCTTGCGCTATTTCAAAATAAAAGCGCCGTCAACAACAAACTAAAAAGAGTATATGTGGAGGGAATGGAGGAAACAAAAATAAAAGAATCCTTTTTTTCTCATCATCACCATACCATACCGTACCACCACTACCACTCCAGCTAAACGGCCAACACCACGAAACATAAAAAAAAGAAGTCAAAGTGACCAGAGCACTGTGTAACCTTTTCCTTTGTACTGGACAGAAACGCCTCCACTTATTATGATAAAGCAGAGAGGGAATTGCAAAGGGTGGTGTGGGAACTTGACGGTTCCACTTTGTTTCCAGATTTATCTTGCGTATTCCTCCATGATTTGAAATTTTTGTACTGAGGCGATCATCGCTGCTCGCTGCTATATACGAAAGTAAAATAGGTATAAAAAAATAAAATTTTTCTAACTTTTTTTTATCTCCTTCAAGAAATCTCCTTATCTCCCTACTAGGTTATCCTGAGAAATCGAAACACATTACGAGTCATTTATATGTAAACGGACAGCCATAAAAATAAATTTCACGTTTGACATAATATTCCTCCTTTCCATATTTACAATCCCATAAAAATCTGGCCATATCATTGCCGTCAATACCTCCAAAATATGTTTTACCTTTGCAGCTCGTTTTACTCTTTAGCCATATTTCCCTCCACGTATTTGAGCAGTATATTGCCATAATCCCACAAAATATAAAATGTTTTGCTGCTTTCATTCCATTTATTTCTCGATTTACCTGGACGAAAAAGGAAATCTAGACCAAAAGAAAAAAATATTTTAATGTAAGCACCACCCTTCACGCTGAAGATAATAAATACGGGAGTGAAAGGTGGCTATTTTTCTATGTCTCGGAAAAAAATACTCCTTTTGTGTAACCAGGCCACAACGAGTTGAGAAATGTTGGGCGCACAACAAAAATAATATTTTTTTAAAAGAAGAAGAAGGGACACTCCACTGCCAAATCTCACTTTACCTGAAAGAATAAGGGTGGCAGTGGGGGTGGTCCGTGAAAAAGGTGGTTACATCATCAAAAAAAATTGTTTCTTTTTTTGGGACACGATTGATTTCATTTTGTAGCTGTGAGATTAGTGATTAGGCATAAAAAAGGCTTTGTTGTAAAAGATGAACCCATTACAGAGCGGAATGTGAGGGATGATGAAGAATGATGAGTAAAAATAGTGCCGGGGGGTGTGCAATGTCCTCTTCGCCCTTGCGAAAAAAAAATATATTCAAATTTTCTTTTTGGAGGGGACTCCTTCGGAAAAAGTACAAGTGAGTGAAGAAGAGTTAAAATATTATGTCCTTAGTGATTTGTCAAAGGAGAGTTTGCAAAGGATGTTTAGTGCTCCAGGCAAATCTCATCAATTTTGTTAAGTACATCACACAAAAAAATATATTTTTAACACTTTTTTTTGACCAACCCCCTTAGTTTTACATTTGGGTAGTTTTGCCATGTCGTTATCGTTAAAGGAGCTAGTTAAGTGCGCTGGAGAGTTTGAAAGTTAAATATAAAAAAATCTGTTCACTGACAACTGCCATTTAGTAAGTTTTGGGTTTGGTGAGAGTGGAAGATAATAAAAAAGGGCTTTAAAAAACTTTGGAACTTTCAAAACTTCATTTTTTTCGGCCACATAAAATTTTTTGCAGTTTGAACTGTGTCGAGGACCGAGGATGACGATGATGAGCATATACCCTTGGCGCTTAATAGATAAAAACACTCTGAAATTTCAACACAAGTGGAGAGCATCTTGTAAAAATATTTTAAAGGGATTTAAATTAGCAGTGCATCTTAAAAGTCCATGAATGTCACATTTTTACACTTTTCAACTAGATAAAAAT
>JAHZND010004389.1:0-23147 GCA_027744115.1 Acrocyrtus sp. NNG-2020 | reverse complement strand
TTTCCAATTCTCCCCAACAAACTTAATTTTTTAATGTTACTTTTTATTCTAGAGAAAACGAAAAAAAGGAACTTACTGGTACAGTTGGCAGACCGATGCTCATCCGACCCGTCCACACAGTTTCTCACGTTATCGCAGAGAAGTCGATTGGCGATACACATATCATGGCCGCATAAAAAGGCATCCCGACACCCTTGAGCTATCAGAGCATGTCGGAAGTGGGAAGAGAAAGAAAAAAAGAGAAAAGAGATTATTTGGGGCTCACGTACTCACTTTACAGTTTTTTATATTGCATGCATCAAGCATCATATCATCATCGAAAAGCGGGAAGGCAGAACATGTTTAGCATAACAACATTACTTTTAAAGTACATCAGCAATGAGGCTCTCTAGAAAAAGTGGAATGTGAATTTAGATGATTTCCGTTGCGAAAAAAAAAGAATTGAAAAAGCACATTAGGAATGGAGAGGTATAAAAAACGGTGTGTACATACACGAGGCGGATCTGCATGAAGTTTGTCTTGAGTCGTGTGAGAGAGAGGAAGGGAGAGCGGTTGATGGGATGTGTGATTTACGGCTTTTTATTCATTCCCTACACAAACTTCCCAAAATATGGTTTAGCGCTACGTTAATGATCATATATACATGCTGATCATCATAAGTATCGCAGTTTGCATGAATACAAATTTTCCCCTTATGCAGCAGCATTTCCCTTCCAATGGAGGAGCTTAATGTGATCAGTGTTAAGTATGCTTCGCATGCACGAACGAAAGGACTTCCAGTTTTCTCAATTTTACATGGCACACGGGGTATACTGCCTCCACTGCAAATGTGATAACCTCTCATTAATTTGCAATGAAAAATTGGAGAATTTAATTTAGAAATTCGGAAACGTTGCTGTTCGCTATGAACGATTGAGGAACTATAATTTTGTGCGTCGCTCGTACTTTAAGAAATATTGAGTTACATACGGATTGTGAATTTATCGACGGTTCTCAAAACAAGACACTGTAATTTACACATACTTTCTGGTGAAAGCTGTCTAGTCCAATAAAATGCCATAAACTCACTGATCGTGAGTATATATGCGCCCATTCATCTGGCTCACTGAAGAGGACATTTTCCCATTTTCAAAGATTTTAACCCATTCATACATCATATGTTCGTATTACTTTTCTAGAGTGCTGCTGCAATCCTCCCACTTTTTCCCACGACTCTTTACCACCATCCATGCAAGATTTTGAATGATATATAAGGCAGTTCATTCCGCAAGTCCGCAAGTATGGAAAAATTGGAATATCTGCGTACGATACACATTTCTAGAAAAAAGTTTGTTCGCCAGACAAGGGAATGATTCCAAAAGGAAAAAAATCTGCTACGATCAGGAACGGCGTGTCCATTTCCTCCCTGCCAACTCTTTTTCTGCCTCTCTGATTGACGGACACTATCAAAAGTACAAATTTCACGGATACCTTCTGTCTGTTCACTTACCTTATACATAGAGAATGAGACTGTTAAGAAGCTCCATTTTTCCCAGAGTTACAGATATACGCACACGCTACCATTCCATTCTGAGTAGAAACCCGATTACTCCCTTGAATAGTTTTTTGGGCTGCATTCTGTAAGTCTCTATTTGGAGAAATAAAATCTTTTGAGCAGTCAACCATTTTTTTCAAGAGGCTACTTTCCATTGTCCGCATCGAAAAATAATAGCGCCAGTCGAGCAAGAAAACTGCATAAAATGCTGTACAGAGCTTTTCCAAAAAACGATGACTAGGAAAAGATGTAAAAAAGGGACTTCAGCAAGTATTGAAACGCTCTCAGCTCAATCAGAGATATTCCCTCGGATTCACATCCACATGATCATATCACGTCACAAATATATTCTTTCCCCCTCCAATATTTATCTAGGAGAGGGAAGAACAATTCAAATTTTCCCCTATAAAGCCACTTTAACAGCCACTCACAAATCCGAGGGAAAACTGGTTCGGCGCTGAGTTGAATGGACCCGTATCAGACTGAGTATGGTGGTCGGATACTGTAACAATGAAGAAACACTGACTGACAAGTGGAAATAAGAAAGACATGTGAGAAGTTCTCTCCAATTTTTCTCCACCTACACACTACACATAGGTACTTTCATATTATTCGCCGTGGCTAGCGTACGTCTGTTTTTCATACGCAAAGTATACTTTTAAAAAGCAATTTCCATCTCGAAAAATGTCATTTTTTCACCTATTTCATTTTTTGTGGAGAATGGCTTTCGCTTTTCTTTTCAGTTAAAAATTGAATTTTCCTTTTGATATAAAAGCAGGTGACGTTTGGAATAAGTCTTTTATGCAAATAAGGTTGCGGCTTGTCCTTTTCAAAAACTTTTCATTTCCGGGCCCGTTTTTGTCCAACGCATACTTTCCTAATCGTAAGAATGAAATGGAGTGTTCATCCTACAGCTTTAAGTTTGCAATTTGCAAACGAGACTTTCCCTAAGTAATAATTGCTTGCCCTCTTGGAAGCACTTTCCAACCTTACTTCGCTCCTTTTCGATGGTATATGGACTACCTTGTCTACCTTAGGAGTTTTCCTAGTATCTACTTATCTACCAATTACGATTATGATTATTACACCCGCTCTATAGCAAACACACAAAAATCTAGAGTCTGTATCAAGTTTCAGTGGCGCAATGGAAAAAGAATGTTTTCCTCCCCCAAGCTAATATAAAAGGCACTGTGATATTAAATTCCATAAAGTCCTCTATCGCCGCCGTCGCACTCTTGCTATTTCGAATTATGAAATCCTGAGAAATTCCACTGCTCTGAAAGCGGAGAAAGTGCTGCTATAATGGAAGAAATTATTATTTTTTCTCTACCATCCACTACGAAAAATATCATTTATATCGCCATGCTAAACCCATGCTTCATTTTTTCTTTTTAACTTGTGTAGCGCACGACAATGTAATGTGATGCTAGGTAAAACCATTTCAGGAATGAAATCAAGAAAGCAGGGCAAGAAAAAACCGGGGTGGATATGCGGCTATATTGTAACCAGCTTCCTATCCCAAACAAAGCATTCTTCATTGATTTTCACGAGTGCTTTTCCCACCATCCAGCTTCATCTCCACTTTCGCTTAAAAATACAATATTTTTGTGCGGACGTGGAGAAGGGAAAGCCTTTCTCGATTGTCCTTTTGTTTCTGTCTCATTCATCTTTTTGTGGATGGCTTTGCGACTTATTCATTCCTCGGGAATTTAATATCATTGCGTTGCACCTCGTTGCGTCCTCTTACCTTTACGTCCGCTCAGCTCAGCTTTCTAGGGATTTTGCAGAAAGTTGGAGATGGAGACAGGAGAGTGAGAGTCATAACGAAATCCTACTCATTTCATATCAAGCCGTATAGGAAATGCTTTTCAGCTACATTGCTTTACATTACGCCAGTGGCGGGCCACACATATTTTATTGCATGCCCACCAAACATACTACCATTTCTTTCCGCTATCATCTCATTCTTCTCCTCCCAACCGGAACTAGACAGTAAAAAATATTTCTGCCTGGTGGTTACGCTTTCCCAAATGCAAACCCAATACCAGCTAGTCCACTAACCACTCAAGTCATGCAGACATATCTCTGTGCTCTTTCTGCCTACGTAACTCACTGGACAATGGAAATAATGGTGGTAGTGGTAGCGGTAGTGATGACTTTGACGGGGGAAACGTCAGTCTGGCTTTCCACTCAAAATGGCATCATCCAGAACTGCAAATCTTTTCTACATTCCAGAGGGCAGGTAAGCTAAGGGAGTGAGCGAATAACTGGTCCACCAACTTTATTCACACTAGCGCATTATTACACCATGTCCAAACGTTTTTTACCTGTCCAATGTCGGCATCCGAGCTTTATAAACACTTCCTTCTTCCGCCCATGCAGCAGCGTCTCTCTCCATTTTACTGGCTTACCTAAATTAAAATCGTGAAAAAACTAATTTTTTCCTGCAGCAAATTTCTTTAGTCTTCTTTCTATCCTCTTGAAAACCGGCGATCCATATGCTTTCACATTCACAGTATCGTAGTATGTACCACTAATGGCATAAAAAGCGGAAGTGTATTCAACTTTCTCCCTCCCCAGTTAAAATATGTGGGACATACTTTCACCACCACTCTCCGTATCCATCTCCCCTCTCTCATTTTACCTCGTACCAGCATAATAGAGGGAAAAAAGTTTCCAGAGAAATGGGCCTTCTCTTTGTGATGGAATGCAAAAGCTTCTTTTCTAGTCATTTTCATCTTCTTCCTTCATTTATTCTTTTCTCTCTCATCTTTTCTCTTGTTAAAGAGGAGGATCCATCTTATTATTATCTCACTTTCTCCTTTTTCTCTCCTCGTTTCCTTCAGATTCCCTCTTCTAAGGAAATACACACTTGTGTACCTTCCCCTACCAGCAGAATAAAATTGCAGAAGAGGAGGCTCGTACGAAGGCATCCAGAAAATTAAAGCCTTACTAATGCTTGTTGCCATCCATCCCATCTCCCATTTTTTCTTCTCGTTGTGGTCCCAACCGTTTAAAATTAACTGGGGAGGACTGCAAAGCGATCCATCTCCTTCTCGGCTTTTCTCCATACAAAAAACGCTTCAGCCTTATCGCCATGCTGGCATATAGACTGGCAGATGAAGTGTCTTTTTTCTCTATACTAAGCACCCCCTTCCACACGAAATATTATATTCATTGCTACGACTTTGCTCCTCGTCTCTGATCTTTTGCATAGTTTATTCCTCTTAGCATGTCTGCCTAACCATGAAGAGCAAAAAGCGGAGAGCGTAATAAAATCCCGCTTGCAATTTCCCCTCCCCTTCCCCGGTCTCATGCTGTACAACATAACCAGAGTGATAATCTCTATTTGACACTAATGAGTATCATCTTTCATCACGCCTTTTCCGTTGTCAGAATTAGTCAAGGAGGAGCGAAACTGATATATCATGGGAGTGCAACGCAGAGAATGTATGCGCGCAATCCTCGCCAAAAATATTATGCAGAAGCTCTCACCACATGCATACTACATGTATGCACAGCCAGCCGGATTCAGTTTTAACTGATGAGCTTTTATGAAACATATATTTTATGGAGAACGCAAAGTAAACTTTTTTGATTGCTTTTTTTATCCATGCTCGTTGGCACCACGGAAATTGATGCCTTTTAAGTCTCGGCTCTTTCTCCCCAATATTTTTCATTTAATAAATGAGAAGAGAGGGAAAGCTTTACAAATTACATTATGAAAAATCCGATAGGTTATCAGAGATTGATAATGGGAAGATAATTATGTGCAAGCTCTACTCAATCCCAACTCATGAGGGGGCCAAATGTGCCCTAAGTTAGCACTTTAAGGACTTATGTATAATCGCTGGTATTTACACCAAATGGTCTATATGCTTTTATACCTTGCATAATCGGAGCGAGAAGGTTTTAAAACCATAATTATCTCCAGAAACTCAATACTGAAGGTACTGACAGCTTTCTTTGATGTAATCCCATTTTCGAAATGAAAAGGCTTAACTCATCTCTAATCTCTACCGCATATCTCAGTACACTACCCGTCTTCCGAATTGTCAAACCATTGACGTTCCTAAAATGTTAAAAGTATATTTTTTCCAATTTTATGACCAAAAAAGCACAAAAAAGTTATAGGCGAAACGAACTCTAGTAGGTAAATACATGTGGTGAGGGAGAAAAATGAATTCATGATAAATTTTTATAGCATGAGATGTGTTTTTAGTTCGATATGGCAGATACATATTACATCGTACTCGTAGAGAAGGCATATATGTACATGTTTGCAGAGTTCTGATAAGACGCAGTCCAAAAAGGAACTGTCAGTCAGAATAACATGACATGGGAAAAAGAGGAAGGAAACTTTCATCAAAAGTGAGTGCGTGCACGTGAAACACGTGAGGCGTATAGTGCCTGTGTGATAAGATAGTGCACACGTCATGGTTCACACGGTAGGCTCCAGATAGGAAAAGTTATGTGCAGATACCTAATCATCATTGTCATTATGACAATCACTCATATTGACAGCTGAACGTCCGTAATCCATCGAGACGCCGCGAGAGCACACAGATTCCTCCACTAATTCAGATTGAATTTTGATCTCAGGCACACGCACATCGCCAAAATAAATCTTCGTTAGGTGCAATAAAATGATGACACACAGCTTATAAGTAAACAGAAAAAATGAGAACAATTTAGAGTGGAAAACGTCTAGGGGAAGAAAAGAGCAAGAGAGAGTCGGTCGCATACAGTCGGATATTTTTCTCTTTTCTTGGAAGTGTAAACTTGGCAGGAAACGAATGAAAAAAGATTTACTTTGTGTACGTGGTTACTGCTCCCAGTTGTAGTTCTATTTTGGAATATAAAATACAGAGCTGCCGATTTTTGCTGTTTTCCTTTTTTGGAATCCCCAAGTCAGAGGGAGCATCTGGCACACGGGAAGCAAAGTTGGCTCACAGACAAAAGCAAGTAAGTTCCAAATTGTGGTGGGAGACAATATACTAAAAGTATCATGAATTGAAATTTAAACGGACACTTATGATAATTTAGTCCTTCTGCCACTGAGGCATCATATATTTACTAAATATTATGGGACAATTCCAGACCTCACGGGCACTCCGACTGAGTATACTTGAGGAAGCACGTATGCAAACTGTTTTGTTACGTGGAAGGTACATAAAAAAGCTTGTGATGGATTGCGTCACGCTTTATGCGTGCGCTACAATAGGTTTGTGGGATGAATTAAATCAAATGCAAGTTGGGAATGCAGGGAAAGGGATTGCGTGAAGTAATTTTTTGGAAGGGGAGAAGAAAAAGCAATATTTCGCTCCCCTTCTTCATGCCAAATAAAGTGTAAATAGAAAAGCACGCGGCCGTGGCACGCTGGAGCATACGACAATAACAGAAAACGAAACGTGAGTTGATAGTACGCTACTCTTACATGTATCTTTGAATGCCGTGATAACCATTGTGAAGCGGTGTGATTCAATGCCCCACTCGTCTGCAACAAACTTGAGGGTAACGTAATGGCCTCGTGTTTTGATCGGTGGGATGTTCTCAGCTCCGATAAAACGGCATGTCAGTTCCGCCTGAAAGTCCAAAAATAGAGAATCAGTTTTTAGCTGCACAACTTAACTTACTTTGACGAACGTTACCTATTATGCACTCGGAAACCTGACATCAGTCTTTAATTTATAATTTATATACCTAATATTATAGTCACATTTATTTAACATCCCTGAATCTGACAGTGAATTAGTTAAATTTTAACTTTTAGAGTTAATTCGGTAAAATAGGAAAGTTCTCAGAAGCACAGCCAACTTCCACAAAAAGGTATTTCCAACTTGAAACGATTAAAAAGTCTTCCTTTCTCATTTTTCTTTCATGCTGAAAATGAACATCGGCGTTGCTTGGTTTTGGCATGGTGGGTTATGTACCAATGTGGACTGTGGATGGAAGTACGCTGCAGTTCAAAATGCCATAAAATATTGCGCATTGTACTCAGTTATAACTGCATGGAGAGAATATAAAGCACTTCCCCCACTACTTCTTTCTTTCTCCTTCCCTCACGTCATCTCCAAAAGAATCAATTATTTTTATTCTCCAGCAGAGGATCCGAAAGGGAGAGGGAGAGAAAGGGTAGAGGAATGTTGAAATGGAAAATGACGTGCTGACGTTTCCAAAATGTTTTAATTTAATCAACAAAGTGTATAAGAATAGTGTAGACATGTACTCGCTATAGTGGAGCAGCATATACCCGAAAATGGAATGTGAACAGCATAAAATTGAAAGGTGTTTTGCTGTGATTGCAACAATGCAAACTAAAAAGTTTTGGCCAACTGCCATTCAGAGTTGAGACTGAAAACGACTTCAATGTGGTGGCGGTGGTGGCTAGAACAACAAAACCAGGAAAAGTTTCTTGCTGTAAACGTAGCCCTGGAATTTTCCATTCTGGCAAGATGGCAAATAGACAGTGGATATTACACAACTTTTTACAAAACAGTGCTTTATACCGTGCTAAAATAGTTCTATCGGGTTGGAAAAAGATGGAAATATTCTAGCGCAATGATACTACTGGCGGCATTGTTGATGTATTCACTGCAAAGTGGGAAATTTCCTCTTGTTGTGCAAGCACCTTCCACACAAAAGATTCGAGTTCATACTCGATTTCATTCACAACTTCAATCTTCCCTTTGTGCCTGCAGTGGGCGGGCAGCTAGATTTCCCATTGCTCCAGCTCCTAGAGTGCGAGCACACCTACCACCCATTTTGTTTCACTCTGGCAGAACAAAAACTTTCTACAACTGTGATAATAAGGAAACAAAATATTGTTATCAAAATATAATATTTCCATTCCCAGTCGTGCACCGGGATATTTAAACTGGCATTATTTGCTTTCGTTTTCTAGCAACACAGGCCTTCGGTTAGAGCCGAGATCCATATAAAGATCTAACTCGTTAAAATATTTAATTGTGCCCGACAAAAACTATTCTGTTGAAAATTTTCCAACTGCAAAATTGTGAAGCAGCAGAGTGGGCGATGTTTCTTTGGAAGTCCCACGCGCAGCAAAAGTTGTGCTAATGTCACTGGCAAGCTACACAAAAATAAATAAGTCCCAGAAATGAAAAGCAGCCAGCAGCCAGGTCATGATCTAAAAATATTTCGCATTTCTCTCCATCCATTCCATTTCTCTTCATGCGTAGGTGTATGCCTTATGTAGGTATGCTTGTTGTAAAAATCCTAAATTTTTGTAGCATTTCATTTAGACCAAAGATACACAGGTAGATACAGAAATATCTCAGAGAAGTAAAAAATAGAAATTCCATTAAAATATCTCCAGCAAAGGATTTTTTTTAAAAAAAGTTATAGGTTCCACAATTCATTGGAATGGGAACAGTACATACCTAAGCTACAAAGAAAGCAAAACTTTTTGAAAACACATTTTTTGTATTAGTCATGAATATGCAATTTTACACGTATTTATTCATAAAGGAAAACGACCTTTCTATTCCAGCAGTGGCTTCTCCACCTCTGCCAAGACCCTTTTCATTCTTCGTCTGCCACACACACACATGCCACCAACCCACAGCTTAATTTACAGCCATTTCCTTCGCCGTTTTACATACACGATGACTAGAGTGCGAGCTAAATTGAATTAAAATGATAAAGAATGAACTTCTCGTTTGTTTCACTCAATTCAAAACACTTTCGAAAATGAGAATTGAAAGTGTTTTGGGAAAGAGCGAAAAGAAAGTTTGAATTCCACTGGGCCCCCTTTTCCTTTCGTTTTTTAAGTAAAAAAAGAGAAAAAGCACTCCCACATTACTTGCGGTAGGTGACGGTAAGAATTACGAAAAAGAAAATTAAAAGGCGAGGGAAAACTTGACGTAAAATGCGCAAAGTGCATTTTGTTCATACAAGTGCTCGTAAATACTACTACCACCCAAGTAATAACGCCACAGACCCGAATTGACAAGGACCTTTTCACTTTAGATTAGAAATTAAGATTATGTCGACAAGAAAAAATCATTTAATATTTTAAGTGCACTTTCTGAGCCCTTATCTTCCTCTTTTGGTTTTTACCGTTATTTCCTCTTCTAATGTATAATCAACGCTCAATTTTTCCCGCTGCTGATAAACTTGCTGAGAAATAATATTTCATTGGTTGTAACACACTTCCCATTCGTTTTTTCGGGTGCATATTTCATACCTACATTTTCACGTTTTACCTGCCAATTTCCAGTCTGCCCAAAGTGTTTTTACGTGCACAGCAGCACTTGGCCGATGGTGCCACCCTGAGAAATGGCACAGGTCGACACATTTCTACGTAAACAAGTAAGAGGGTAATTACTCCCCCACTGCTACCTGCAAATGATTCTTTGAGCGGTTTTATTGCCAGGGAAGGTCTAACACTCCCGCCCACTTATTTTATTTCACCTGAGTTTTATTACCCAAGACTATTCACAACTACAGATATAGGTATGCCAAATGCCAGGCAGCAAAAGAAACATAAAAAAAGAAGGGGAATCGTGAGACGCGTGGCTGAATTCTCATTTTAATTTTTAATATTAATGTAACCCTCTGTTCAAAGGAAAAATGCTAGGAATGCCGTATAAATAAATGAAATTTGCTATTTTCACCCAATAAGGAGACAGTCGGATTTTATACGGAGATAGGCTCTCCTTCACTCACCCTCGGATTCCCGATTGCATTGGCGGAGTCGTAAATATAAAGCCGATCTCCACAGGCCATGCTGAAGTCATCGAAACGAATAAGGAACCGTTGCGAAACATACTCCGTGCTGAATGTAACTGTGCAATCTAAATTCTTGTCGTTCCTTGATGTTATTAGGGCGCCGTCCACCTTCCTGTGCAGCTGCGTAGGAAATTGCCCCTTACACAGATTCGCCAGCTCATCTGTAATAAGAAAAAAAATACATTCAGGACAAACTACAATAATCAGGCGCGAGAATGATAAAGGGTTTCTAGCAAAAATAATACTCATGCTTAGTCTGCTTTTCTACAGTCCTTTTTTGATGATTAGCACTGAGAAAACTTTCATGACGCCCTGCTCTGGTCTTTTTCACGGACTCATTAATCGCCCATATCATTAGCATTTCCCTTTTGTTTTCCATCACAGCAACCAACTTTACTTCTGTTAATTGCATGGGAAGGAGAGTGAGAGAAATGCTGAGCTTCTCATTTAATATCACACGTGCCTTTTCTCTCATGTCATCTGTGTAGACCTGTTCCTCTCCACGGAAAGCATGAGTGCTTACACACACGCGCCAGTTCATTTATAATTTCTTGAAGTTAATGAGCTATTTCGAAGCTCGTAAAAACAGTACGACAAACTGCTCTCTGCTGGAGTGGAAGGGACAAACAGAGCTCTCTTATTCTCGCTAAAAGTCTGTCTTACACTTATATTTAGAGCCGCTTTTCACGAGAAAGGCTTGAAACTATTTCAAAGAGCAAACTGGCCACTAAAATATTATATCGAGTTAGCAGGGGCAAGATATTTTTAACTAGGCGCTAGAAGCCGTGAAGGACAAGGAAAAACGGGTGGAAACAAGCAACCAGCTTAAACTAATCTAGGTGAGCTAAGCTTCGTACAGCCTCTTCGTACAGTTTTGCTGGAGTGTACAAGCTCACTGAGCTTGTACACTCCAGCAAAACTGTACGAAGAGGCTGATATTACAACTATGTATCTGCTGACACCTTTAGTTGAATTTCGTTCCAAAAAATTCCTTTTCTCTTTCCGTTGTCACCAACAGAAAAAACTGTTCTCACTAGTATTCCCGATGCAAAATCCACTCCCATTTCGACTCAACCGTGCTGAACCTAATCAAGTGGGAACTAAAGCTATGACAAGCTTGAAAATTTATAGGCATTGGCCACAGTGAACGGCACAGGTTTAAAAACGGTACTCGGGTAAAAAGAACGAGCTCATAGAATATTTAGAAACGATATGATATGCTGCGGCTTAAGCTACTTTTTCAGGGAAATATAAAAATCTGGGAACGATTTCAACCTCACCGCATTTATGAGCTTTTTACGCAGCGGCATGGCACACGCACAACACACCTAAAATGATAGATAAACCTTACGTCGAGTCGTTGCGGCTTATGGTAAGAAGTCGACCATGTTTTCACACCAACACCCAGCGGAAATTGGAAGCTGTTTTCAGGGGATTGCCGATTGGTTATGCAAATGACTATTGGATTCTAGAGAGCAGTCTCTAGGAAAAAGTGATTTTGTTAGGGACTCTCCAAATCATTCACCTTCTTTGAGCTGACGTGGCATATTATCTTTAATAAATTGCCTGAAAACTTATGGAGCATTCCAGAGAGTCCGAGTCCACTCTCCCTTTATTGTTTCCAATCCATATCTCGATACCTAAAGCCGAGTTGATATTATGGGGGCCGAAGGAAAAAAGTTTTCTTTCTCTGACACAGCATTGTTTTTGTTACTAGGCCCAAAAAGTGACTATATCACACTCCATTTTCAGATGGGCCTTATCCCTTTTCCGCACAGCTATTTCATTAGTGGACTCCATATTTACTATAAACTTTGGCTGACCTGCCATCATCACCATCGTGTGGAGTAGCACGCCAAAGTGTTTTTCTTTTCCTTAACTTTTAGTTTCAACTCCCATCACATTAACTTCATTAACTTTCCTTCTATTAGACCCCTTTCCGTATAAAAGCCTTCACTGGGGGAGCGATAGATAAGTGCAAGGCTTGTCTAAATTATTGTTTTCTCTTCAGCTCACTTGCTGTCCTCGCCAAAGGAGTGAAAGTATATACCCGAGCCAGTTGAGTTCCTTTGCTTGCAATCATCATCAACATCATCAGCATCATGGAACTCGCTAAGGTAAAATAAAATTGGTGTTTTCTACGTCGTTCTACCCGAAAATGGTAAAACTTTTGCTGATAGTTCACCTTTCACTCTGTCCCTCATTGATCACTAAGTGAAGACAGGACCTATAGCCATGTTCCTCTCCGTTCCCTTTTTTTAACTTTGCACAGCATTCGAGAAAAAATCGGTTCTCATTTTGCTTGCTTATACTGCAAGAGGCATATCCCACTTGATCAGATCTATGCCACTGACATCAGAAAAAGGAGAGGAAATGCTTGAATAAATCTTCGGCATTGGAAAACTATTCCCAGTAGCCCTTTGCTCCTTCCTTTGCATCAGCGCCACTCTAACTGCGCATATCTCGACCCTGTCAGCGTCCTTCTAAACATGAATGTCTAGCCGTGGTTCCTTTCTCCAACCTGTAATTTTTATTCCAATGACCACAATTTAAATAATAGAGAGACATTTCAGTTGCTCTTTTCCATCTTCCACATTTACAGTATCATAATCAAATGCCGCCACACTTTACCGTACTTTTTTTTAGTAAGCTTTTCCGCGTGAACACCAATAACAATAAGGAACCGAACCTATCCATGAGAAATTCTAGAGTTTAGCAGACCACTCCATCGAGTTCAAAATAAACATGTCTGGAAGTCTTAAACAGTACTAAACGGGAGTGTGGAAATGGACGAAAACGATGAAATGAGAAAAAGTCTGATGTGTTCTTTCCGTTTCCGCCTTCCTCCATTTTCCCATGCAACACTACTTGCATGCGTAAACTGAGGTAAAAGTAAATCTTTTCCGAGGCACAGAGGGTAGACACACCAGCCCATATATAATGCATACAGTTATGAATTGGACTATGAGTGAGGCACGTGCTACGCTCCAAGCTGAAAAAACATATACAGTTTAGCCTTACTTACCATTAGAGTAACTATGCTGGTAAACATTTCACAAGGACTGTGGCAAGCTACCAGTCTAGGTAAAACACTTTCCTATTTCCAGTAGAAAAAATTGTTACTGTGGCCCAGGGAAAGGTGGAGCTGTACCTACCAATTTTTTTGAATGGGAATTACAGGAAATTATATATTTTCTACCATTTCGAGAAAAAAGTCACTTTATCATGAAGGGGAAAAGTCATAGGCGAATGTTCCAAGGTAGACTACAGAAGTAGAGAAAGCCGTCAATCGATTATGATATAAATGTGAGTTTTTTTATTTTGAAAGTCTCAAAAATAAAACTTTGTAAGCCCCATGAGAAAGAGAGGGAGAAGGAAAGGAAAAAGAAATGGGAAGTTTAGTAAGTAATGACTGGTTTATGATCCCACGACTGCAAATCTCCCTCTTTTTAAGAAGCAATCAATACAAAGGCGTGCGCAGCTTAGGGCTGGCTTAAAAAAGAAATACATATCTACCTTCTATACCTAGTCATTTTCCAAGTTTATCCTTGCTCCTTTCCACTTTGCTGAGTTCTGGAAAAAAAATTGTTTTCAGTAATAAGTAGCTTATGCCCCTTTTCCGAATGTTATATAACTTGACGGAGAAGCCTGTAAGCTGGAAAAATTGTAGAGGGTACTTCTTTCCTTTCCCATATCTCTAGAAATTTGTCGGGGAACTCGATAAGATGAAACGAGTGAAAATCAACAAGGATACTGTTGTTTTCCTGAGAACTATGTGAGGAGAATGTGGAATGAATTTAGTACGCTTTTACTTGACTGATTGGGGAGTTCGGAAGAGGAAATAAATAAAGAGCGAGAACTACATAAAAAGTGATGACGAGCCTATTGGAAATTCGAGCCTATTCGAGCTGATTTGCTTACTCTTGGAGTTGCTCATCTAGAAAACCTGGGATTCACTGTGATTATAAATACCTACAGTTTCATCATCAGTCACCAAGTTCTTTTGTTGGCAACTAAAGGCAATAAATTATTTTGATGGATAATTTCCCTAATCATTGCCGTCGTTACTAGCTCTGTCATAAGTACTCATTTTATTCCTGTCTAATCAGTTTAGCAAACGAAATGTGATAGTCTTGCGGTTATATTAAGCTACTGTGGCGATTGCATTATGAAACAGTAAGGGGATTATGCGTATCAGCGTACCCTCCCATTTTCTAAAACCGGGGAAAATTAATTACAAATCATAAAAGTAGATTAGACCTTGTAAATTTTCAGTAGTAAAATAAGTTTTGCATTAAACACCGTATTAAACTGGGATTAGATTAGGAGACCCCATGCTGCTTTGCCCTCCCCACATAACTTTATACTACGTTGAGGGAAATTGCATTGTAAATTTTATGGCTTTGACTAGGGAGGCGAAAATCAAACAGGGTTCTCCTAAGACGTTTAAAGCTGCATGAAACACTATATTGCAGTGGTACTATAGCACTAAGCGTCATCCATAATTAAAGTCGGGCAAAGGAAGGGTAACTGCGAGGGAGCTTTCCCACTTTTCCTAAGCATTCTGCTATCCTTTCTCTTCAGGAATCATACTAATATCTATAGCGTTAGCGTTTTACAAGGACATACACATATATTGAATGGATGGAGTATGGGAGATGATGTGACTGTGATTGTTTTGTCATCATTATAGTGAGTGGGAATGACAGAAGGGAAGAAAAGATGCACTTGAGATCGGATGGAAAAGAAAGCCAAGCTTCGTCATCCTCATTGGAGAATGCATACACGCAGTAAACACGCTGCACTGGTCTAAGGGAAAGCTTCCTGTTCAGCACACTTGCTATAGTGCATTGCCTCTTTTCTCTGGCAGTGGTGCACGGTCGATAAAATGAGAAGGGGAAGAGAGGAACATGAAATACCGAGCGAATTTGAAAAGCTGTACTTTCCAAAATGGAAGACGTAGCTATAAGCCGAGCGACAGAGACATATTCTAAAGCAGCCGAAAACTGCCTGCTTAAAGGGAAAGGAAAAAGAACGTCATTTGTGAACTCATCCTCGGTGTAAACCAATTAATCAAACTTTCTTTTGAGGTGGACCACTTATGCGTGTTCTACCGCTACCGCCTTCACTTTTTTCTTCAAGTCACTTATCTTGCAGTGCAGGCAGGGCAAGTGTGTGCACACACCCTGCCTAAGACGAGAATACTTCCTCTCTCCCTCTCAAACACCGCCGGCAACCACTTCTAATGTCGTTAACATAATCGATCATTCTTCTCTCTCTCAAATAGCGTAGCCATAACCGCCACAAGACAAGCCATACCGACACAAGGCAACAAACCCTGCACACTTGGAAAATAAAGCTGCCTGCCTCTCTACCATCCAGTCATAGTCAAATCTTATCAATGAATATTATGATCGTGCACTTTCCATAAATTCCCATCAGAGTAGCCTATACATGCCATAAGCTTCCGTTATCTTATTTTTTGCCACACATGCGGAGAAGAACATTAGCGGAATATTTACTGAAATGCAGTAGAGGAAATTTTTGAGAAGGAATGTTCAAATATGTTCACGTCGTAATACTTTTAATGTGGATTACTCTTTCCTCCACTTCAGAAGCTTGTACGCTCTCTTACACTTACGCCGCAACTTCATCTTTTTCTCAAACCGGGATGATAATGATAATAATAATTTTCCAATATAATAATCATAAACATAGCAAAACACAAAATCTAAACATTCAGGTAGGTGTGCCGTGTATTCCCTTCCTCCCCTGCCGCTAAACCACCACCACTTCCGCATACCAGTAGAATCCGAGTTCTTATATGAAATTAGGGGAAAACTGCTATTACCATTATTTTATCATTTCTTCTATTATTAGTAATGCGGAGGGAGGTTAAACCCCGGAAAAGTACGATTTAGCACCGTTTTTAAGTCTACTTTTCTTCTACCTTTCTGCTTCCTAAAAACATTCCTTGGAGCGTTTTCATCTCTGGAGAGAGGTGGAATAGTGTGGCGTAGTGTATTAGTAGAGGAGGAAGACGAAGAAAAAGAGCTAGAAAGCAAATCGTTTCCCACTTTTTATGTGGCTTATAATGGCTATGCAGCAAACTTAAATGAACTCTCCTTTTTATGTACACAACAGGACCCACCAAAAAGAGTAACTATCTCTATTCTCTATCTAACCCGAAGAAAAAAAATACTAAAAACATTTTCCCTCGTCCACTTCTCTCTCTCTCTCTCTCTCTCTCTCAAACCCCTACTCGTGTGTCGTCTCTGTATACTGCAATCACATGCCAGGAAAACAAAACGTGCATTTTCCAGCCAACTCAACGTATAGACGAGAGGGAGACAGCAAATTCGTGCTCTTCCCACTCTCCATCACTTTCCTCTTCCTCTCATGAGGAGCGAAGATGATGCTGACGATGATAAAAAAGTACAAAGTAGATAGAAAATAGCTAGGCAAAAAACCGTGGCGATTGTGGCTGCGGTGACTGACTACCTACAAAGATAAACTTCCCTGCCCGACCCAGAGAAAAAGAGGGCCCATGTAAGCCCATGAAAATGAGATTGAAAGGAACAAAGATAGATTTCCACATGCAAACTAATCCTTTCTCTATATTCCTCCTGTATCTATGTATTCTCCCATTCCCCTCCCGCTCCATTCCAAAAAAAATTCAAAGGTTTTCTCCTTTTTCGTTATGTATGGCTATGCAAATACACAAATCCTTATGAATCTACAAAATTTTGCTACTAGAGCAACGCTGCAGCCTTCCTAGGCGAACTCCGATGCACACACACTAAGCAATTTGCGCTTTTTTCCACGTAACTCTCCTCCTCTTTCTCCTCTTCGGGTTGATTTACTTTAAATAAAGCCTAAGCTTTCCGAGACCATGCACCGTTATTTTGCTTACTTTTTTATACTTTCCTATTCATTCAATTTCACTTCCTTTTCTCCATAGATTCCCCAGAGTACAAAGGACTACCGAGGAGGCATTGAGTAAGTTACACAGGCACAGCAAGCTGCAGACACGCTGAAGCAGAGAAAAACAAGAGAAAATAAGGAGACGACTCGATACACTTATTTTACCTTCCTAACGTGCATGAATTCCCCGTAGAAGGCTCAATTTTCATGGCACATGAATGCCTAAAATACGTACACGTATACGTACGTATCTATTCCTGGTCAAATACTAACTTCCTCTAGATCCTCTATCTCGCTCCCTGCCTCTCCCTGCATTAAAGACGAGTATAAAACTTCGTTTTCTCATTTTTACATAGACATCTTGACGGCCTGGGCAAATTCAATATTTTCCCTTCAAAGTATTAATAAGTATGTCACCGAATCCAAAATTAAATTTTTAGCCTAATAATAATCTCTGTATTATTTAATAATATATCTCTGTAATAATTTAAGTGCATTATAAATATTGCCGAAAAATAGAGTGTACGTGTGTAAGCATGCGAGTCTTGTGCAAATTAAGTAATAAATTTTTTCCCGAGTAATAAAAACTACGATAATGGCTATTTCTTTTTTTCCTTACAGATTTGTGTCCCTCCGCTTGCTTCACTCCTTGGAACACTGTGGGTGAGTAGAAGTAGTAAAATCGAGTAGGAGAAGTAGAGGAGTAGGTAAGTCCTAAGTAAAGTCACAACTGTCGCAACAGTCCTCATTTTGCCGGTGTGTTCTTGGGAGGGCGTGTGTGTAGCGCTTGGAGCTACCACATTATTCTTCTCTTCTTAATACTTTCTCTCACTTTCTCACTTTTACTCACTGCTGCACTTGCAATATTAAACTAAAAATGCAGAAAAGACTATTTTCTCTCCCTCTATTCGGATACCCAGTCATTCCATTCCCTAGTTCATTCACCTTTTTCACTCTCAAAAATCTAGATTATTGTTATTATCGCTGTCCTCATCATCCTTACATTTATCTTTGGGTGAATTCCATTTTTTACATTGGTTTGTAAAGCGGGCAAAGCATGATCAATGATAAACGCTGACTGATAAAATGGTCATGTTAGAAAACACTCTGATAATGTAATAAGTATTCGCATCGTGGTAGTTTCGCCGATGATACATGACGGTACAAAAATGGGAAATGAGAACTTATGTTCTGGGAGCGACGTGAGCTGCGGGCCTCCCTCAGATTTTCTATTTCCAATGGGACCATTTCTATCAACTATTGCAGCCTTTGCTTCTGTTCCAGTATCGTTATCCAATGATTGCTTACACTGCGCTACTGTTTTGTTTGTTTTCGGATCTATTAGGTTCCGTGTGCTTGTGCTCTCTCCCGCTACGTCAAACAGTCACCCACCAGAGGGTGATGATGATGATGACATTTGTTTCGTTTTTACTTGTTTTTACTGTTTCAGAACTAGCTCCCTTGCACAAACATAATCACAATCATAAAAAAGTGTGGGGAACGAGAGGAACTACAGGGCTGGAAAAATATTACAGAAAAGAGGAAGCGGAGGAGGTGGATGGATTTAATGATGACTTTTTCTTCTGTTATTATTACGGGCTTTTCTTCAGACGTCATCAAGTCCACTGTGTCCAGGTGCTGCCAGTACGAAAATGGGCTCCGGTTACAGCTATAATGATATAAGTAGTTTGTCCAGTCTTTCCCGCTCCCCTTGCTACCATAGACGTAACTATCTGCTGGCTCCACGGTAAAGTAACGAAAAACTTTAACCTCCCCTTCTCCGGTCTTTTATTATATGTTCCAAGTTTCCTTTACGAATCACTAGATTTGAGATGGGAGAACTGGAAGGCTGACGAAGTGACGAAGCCTGTCCGTCTAGGTCTTACAGCAGCACTAGTAGCAGAGCAGTGATGATCTTGATGATGACGATGATAATGACTTGGTGGAGTGAAGGCTTTGGTCACATCTCACACCATGTGATACTCGTTTACTGCCACGTTTATACGTAGCCGCACGAAGATTATATGGCAGTGCGGGAAAACTCTCCGGTCCAGCAGGAGTCTATTACGAGTTTTGTCATTCCCTTTGCACCACCAGGGTTTAATATGACTTATTAAATGAGGGAATGTCTTCTAAGATGATGCTCTTGCTAATACGTATTTGTCACCCGCTTGTCGCGCTGAATCCACTTAGGTAACTTCATTAATCATAATGTGTCTCTATATGCTCTAAGCACTAACAACAGCACCCTGGGAAACTTACATCGCCATACTGGACGCACGTCCAGGTCAATCTGACAGGAAAGTACTGGAAGTGACTGTTTGTTCTATGTCCCATCAGTCTATAGTTATTATTTTCTTCACGAGGGCAGCAATTAGTAATTAATTGCAAACAAAAATATTAACCCGTTCGTTTAAGTGCAACACTTTAGTGTACACATGTGTGCGGAACTGATCAGCGTTCATAACCTGCCGAGCTCAAATTGTCTAATTAGATCTCAGTGTTGAAATTTTTCACTGTAAAGCTTAAGCTTAAAGCTGAAGTCTGCAACTTTCTCGCTGCCACCGGAATACCGCATAGACATTTTATTTACATAAATAAATACCACCGAGCAAATGTTATTTTAATATGTCGTTTATTGTCTAAAGTACGAAAATGTCCAGCAGTAGCCCTCCCTGTTGGCTGTTCAGTTGGCAGTGGAAATACTGAGACATACAATTGCCACGAAAAAGAGTAAATCTAGAAACAACAACTTGTACAGTATTCCCCCCGGAATCTGATAGAAATTTGTATTTGCTGTTTCCAACAAAAGAAAAGTTACGTCCTGTAGCCTACGTACTTAACGCAAAATGTATCGTTTGGTGTGCATAAAATGTATCCGCTCCGTTCAAAGTCAGCTCTCTGACATACATGTACCTACTTTTAACTACTCTTTGTTTTGAGGTAGACTCGGTGTACATTTGGTGGAATTTCAGTGTAGAAAGCATTTTCTTTTGTAATTCCAACCTGTTATGGCTAAAGGCGATGGGTTTTGTGAGTTAAATATAGTTTCCGACGTTTGTAAATTTATAGCAAACACGAGAAATCTAGGATATGAATGGAGTTAGACAGATTACGTTGTTTACTCGGTGGGTTGGCTTCTCTCACCTTTTGGTCGATGATATTCTCAGATATGCTCATGATGCCGGTTCTGGAGATGGTACACTCCCGCAGAATTTAGTAGCAATGTGGAAGCGGCTAGGCAGAAAGTGCTGCTAGGAATCAGCCTTTTTCTAGTTTTTCTAGAATTTTTTTTTACTAAAAATGGAAGATGGAATCAAATTTGTCTTGCCATGCAAAGAAATTTTTTTTTCGAGTTAATCGAGAAAGAATCGATAATTTTCTTAATGATCATTGTATATTGACCATTGTAGAAGTAGTAAGTTTTCTTTCGAACAATTTGCAAATCAATAGGAAGCCAACAAAAGAGAAGTGTTCCGCTCCCGGTAGAGCACAAAAAACTCGAAGGGTGTCCTTGCAGTGCAATCAGTTCTTTGACAAAAATATACAAAAAAGTTTACAGAGTGGCAGCTTCAAGTAAAACGTCAGAGACAACTTTGTCCATTTTCCGTCACCATACTTGTTCTCCAAGTAAACTGAAGACGCGTACTCTTCAGAATAAAAAACTCTTCAAGTTCTCAGAGTAAATGAGAATTAAATTGCGACTTTATTTTTCTTAATACGAAATTCACTCGTAAGCGATTTCACTTCCTCCACAAAAAATAGTACTTACTTCTATCTCCATTCTTGGTAACAGAGTAGTTCTCGGTGAGCCAGTCACATTTCATTTTTTCTCTGCGAGGAAGTCGCGCACTTCCAGAGATGGAAAATGAGGCACCAGGGAAAACAACCAAGAAAGTTGACAAAAGAGCGAAACAAAAAAATAATGTCACTACTTGTTTCTATATTCTGCTTTTACTTTGTCTTTCCCCTTATTAGAAGTACCAGTAGCTTAAATGCTACTACAGTTTATACATTTTACAGAGCGCAGCAAAACATGCGATTGCTTTTTGTGACTCTCTTCGCAGAAGGAAACGAAGATGATCCGTGTGTTTTCAACTATTATGATACTTGTATGAAGCCTGGAACAACACTGACTTGGAAAAGTTTGAAGAGTGATCAACTCATGACTTTGTACTGCCTACTGCGCTCTACACTCTTTCCACTCACTCAGCTCTGTGAGCAGCCATACTGTACCATTTTGCAAGTATTTACATACATATCACCGTGTGCATATCTCAAACTTGTGCTCACACAATCCATATCGGCAGACCAACTAGCTGTCGGGAGCAATGAGCAATGGGAATAACATGGAGAAACAGGGAAATGAAAGAAAAAAAGGAACGAGCCACTATAGCACCACCACAACGTCAAAATACTTTTTCTCTTTTCCTTTTATTACTCTTTTCAGGTTCCCTTGATCTTTTCCTTCTTTCTTCAGTCTTACATGTACTTACTTCAGCAAAGACTGCTCTCTGGAAAATCCATTACATATAGCTTATGTCGGTATCCCGTAAGAAAGCCATATTTGCAGTGCAGTCTACTACTTTTAGACCTTGCCAAAAAACTGTTCTGGACACTTACACACACATGTCCTCTAGTTTTATACCTTCCACTGCTGGAAAATGCATCAGTGGTGGAGAAAAAAGTCAGTTTTTTGGACTGGGGAGCCCGCATCAAGAACTTACAATGTGAAATAATATATATTTCTTCAGACCAGATTTTCTTCTTTTTCAGAAATCAAATCTATTACACTTTCATTTTCTCACAGTAAGTAACAGTGGGTTGAATTTCCTTAGTATTTTTTATTACATTTGAAATCTCGTACAGTGAAGGGAATAGTTCTTTTTTATTCTTCAAATATTCCTTCAGGCAGATCATGATGCATCTCAGAGAGCAGAAGCTGAAAAATACAATTTTTCTATGGTTCTTCTGCCCCACAGAGTCCAAAACTGGTAGGTATGTTTGGTGGGAGAGGGAGTCCAGTATAAGTTTATAGTGTATGCCAAGTCAGAGCTCATCACCATTTGTAAATTCTGTCCTTTCTCTTATTCCAAATGATTGGAGAAAATGTGCAGAGACAACACAAAAGAGTGGAAACAGTCAAGTTCAGAGGAGAAAGTCCTACTGAATGGTTGATGGCATGGAGGGAGAGCAGACTGGGAGCAGGAAAGATTGTCTTGAAAAACCTGGGCGCTTGCAATTGCAACCAAAGTGAAGCTGTTGTGTAGAGCAGTGCATTATTATCTATAAAAGCTTTTGCGGATACTTGTATGCAGGACGAAGACTCGCTGTGTATGCACATTATTATTGTCGGAACTCCTAAGGAAATTTGACCCACAAATGCTAAAGTTCAAATCCCCAGACGTAGTCTGCCCGACCCCTTCCTGGTACTATGCCAAATATTAGAGTTTCTAAGTCTAAAACCCAACAAAGAACCCCAGACGACGGGATGAGCCTTTAATGAAAACGCCAGAATTCGTTCACCGTAGAGCTGCGAACAGCGTCACAATATGGAACACCAAAAAGGTCCGAATAAGATCACTGGATGGAGATAGACACGATTTTCGAACTCGAGTTAATTCAAAACAAGAACTTTAATTTTATTGAAAATACTGCCAAATTGAAAATCTTTACTACAGTTTATCGAATGGACTTAAACACTATTAACAAACTTCTACTCCTTCTTCGTTGACGAATAATTAATTTTACAGTTTTAACTGTACGACTAACTGAGCTTAACTTGCTCTTTAACTGGGTCTAAAACCCCAAAACAATTACTTACTAGAACAAAATTACTTTTAACGGCGAACTGCTGGCCTAAGGCATTACTCGCTTTGCGACCCCTTACAATAACCCAGTTACTTAACTGCACAATTAAAAATATTTTATTCACTGC
>JAHZND010004388.1:0-10405 GCA_027744115.1 Acrocyrtus sp. NNG-2020 | reverse complement strand
TCTGGCAATCTTCGTCTTCCAGTTTTAACTGTTGCATGTCCGTAACAACGCCCGGATTTGGTTTCTCATTCACATGCAAAGTAAAAATGTCTGGCCTACTGAAACACCCTATCCGCATCTGTGTCACTGATAACATTCGGAAATTCACGATCGGGCGGATAGTCAGATCTCCTCGAAAATTGATTACAGCCGAGGACAAAGCAGTGGCTTTCTTGTGCAATGTGGCGCATTGTGTGTTCCCATCTATCGGAACTGTCTATTGTTGGGGCGCAGTAAATCTGAATTCCTACAGAAAGGGAAACACTTTCGTTAGCAAATTTCATAATTTGTTTGTCCCTTTTAACTTTTTTAATTAATACTCTGAAAAACACTGTACCTTTGTTGTACATCGTTGCTTTCAACAATGGCATGTAATTTTCCCAGCAAATGACGGCTCCAACTTTCCCCACAGGAGAGTCGAAAACTGGCAAGGTGGACCCATCCCCGTACCCCCACGTAATCCTCTCAACTGCCGTTGGCATTAGCTTTCTGTGCTTGCCCAAGTAAGTTCCGTCTTCCTTGATGAATACCACAGTGCAGTAGAGAGTGGACGTATTTGCCTCCTTTTCAATTACTCCAACAACCAAAAATATTTTATTCTCCAGTGCTACTTTAGACAGTCGCGTTATTGCAGGACCTGGAATTTCCACGGCTGAGTCGTACCATAGTTGGTAGATTAGTCGTCCAGCTAAGGAAAAATTCCCAAATACTCCGCCTACATCGCCTCCATGTGGGTAACCTGGAAGGAATGCTTCAGGGAATAGAAGTAGTTGGACGCCTTTGGATGACGCATCCTTCACAATTTCCTCCAACCGGTTGAGGGTCGCCTCCAAGTTGAAGTTGACAGCGCTAAACTGTGCTACTCCAACCGTTACTAGTTTCTGAGGAATGATAAGGTCCTTTCTATCCTCTACCAGTCCTGCCATTTTTAATTAAGTAAATGTGAAATAATTTTAGTTACAGTCAAGACAAAGACAAACCGAGCTCTTTTTCGCTAAAGTTGAAACTGAAATTGCGAAATTTTAACCTCTCAACTTATAGTTCTTGATGGTGTGACGTCGCGCGTTTTTGCGAAGTTATGTAAAACCGCGGAATTTTTAATTTGTGGACTCTGAATCAACACTCAACAGGATGCGAAACCGAAAAAATATCAGTCTTCAAACCTCAATTTGAGTTACATCCGAACTTAAATGAGTCTTCAAAAATTGATAATTTAACCTTGCCCCTTCCTCAAGTTCATGCATGTTATTAAATATAAATTGTCCGGTCGACATATGTGCCCTAATAATTATTATGTCAATATCATAAACCTGAAAACATGTTTAAGGAAAACAAAAAACATTATTGCAATAAGGAAAACCGCCAAGCAAATAATCAAAAGAAAATCGCCAAATAATTAATTTAGCGGTTGTGATTACCTAATTTAAAGGCTACAAAGCGTCCATGACTTATTTGCGTCATATATATTCTCGCAGTGCCGTCACAACTGAAGCATTGACGTAATCAAACCTTAGTTAATTCTTTATAATATCTCAATCTCAATATGCCACAATAACCGCCTACCTACTCCGGGGAACCATTTTACCATATACCTATCCGAAAATTATTTGGCCGTTAAATGCGATAAGACTCCTACAGAAGCCACTGCTTAGGAATTGGGGCAAAATGAGATCCTCTATATTTAGGTAGGTAATTGATTTCAGGGAACTCTGCCACTTACTCGTAAACAAACTCGCAACTTCATTTAATTGGTTTGACCGAGAACTAATTTTTTCAAAGTTTCAATTTATTGACGAAATAGCTTCCATATATAACGCATAATTAATAGGTGTCTATAAGTACCTTTACCTACGCCAATGTACATGCATGGGTACACTGTGTACATACCTACACCTAAGACAAGATGCCTCTTAAATATTGTTTAGAGCGACCATCCAAACTCGCCCAGGTTTTTTTTAATATTGTCGGTGGCCAGTTTTATTAACTGTCTTGCGATATCATTTTATTGCTGCCAGCATAGTAATTAATTTCAAAAACACGAATTCAATTTTATTTTCAATTTTATGGTCATGTTAGACACAAAAGCCAATGCCAATCTACTGAAAGAAAATTAGGATTTAGGACAAAGTTTTTTCCATCCGAGGTGCTCACATGGAGTGCCATGTGTCCCATAATGTAAACTCCTTTGGATAAAACTGACTGAACATCGCCACTATTTGGTATGACTTAAAGCAGCCCACAAAATCAGTTCTGTAAAAGGAAGCAAGAAGTGTTCAATTTTTAAAATGGGACAATTATTACTCCAGGCGCTACTGCAATTAGGCTTCTTCGCGATGCTATCATTGCCCCAAGACATTGCAGAATTTCCTATAAATATGCGGGTGGAAGGTAACCGATACTTCTATACGGGACCCATTCGACCTTTGTCATCAACGGATCTTGACATGTACCGAGAAAAGCTACTACGTGCCACCGATCCGAATTACAATTCACACCGAGAGATCAACTTGGATTCCTTTTCAACACTGTTTGGCAAATGCCTTCTACACCTTATCAACTTCAAAGGAGCAGACCTTTCCCAAACTGCAAGCACCTCAGTCCCAGTAGTTTTATCAAGATATTACGTTCTTAAAATTCGGTACGGGGCACTAGCAAAGTTTACGAAAAGAGCTACGCTCCCCTTCTACACATCTCAGACAAGGCTAATTCCCTATGAAATAAAGAATCTTTCAAAATCGCTTAATATCTGCATGGACTATAACACTTTGTGGCGCTGCAATGACATTTTACACTTAGACAACTCCTGGAGGGCACGCCCGTGGTCTTGTGAAGTCCATCTTTATTTGCTCCCTCCGAACCCAACCGAAAATATTCTATTTTATGAGACGAGCGTGAATTCTTTTACAAATTATTATTTTTTACTCCCGCGAAGCTACAAAAGATTCTGGCACCATGTTCAAAACATTTCTCACAATCCAAGATTGTGGATTCTCGCCCCTGACCTTAACGAGCAGTTCACTACTCTCGTTGTCTCCAGGACGCAGTACGATGTGCTAGTAACCGAAGAGAAAGTTGAAGATAGAGACCACGCAGCCAAACAACTAATTACATCTTGGACTGATTCTTTGATGTCTGCAACTTACGCCCATTATTTCACTGAACCAATGTTTATTGACTCCGGTAGGGAGATGCTGACAATGTCCATTAACGACCCCGGCCAGGTTTACTGGATATGTCGGTACTGTTCGACCTGCAACGTAACCAGCGTGATTAGCTTGGGCCACGTAAAATACTTGAATTCTCTAAACGCAATCATTTCCTCTGGAAATCGGGCTAATATTGGAAAGATTTCCTGGAATTTCTTTGCAGACCAGACGGTATCCAGTCCCATTCAGAAATTTACGACCATGCGTACCGAACGCACTTCCGAATATAAGAATTTCCTGTCTTTTCGAAACGAAGAAACTAATTTGAACCCAACTTTGGTAAACCATTACAGATGGGAGATAGAGATACAGCTACTCCACTCCGTTCTAACTAATATGACCGGTAAACATCTCACCGGCTCGTATGGAGGGTTTGAAACGTTTTTTGATTCAACTCCATGTCGACGGGAAAATCTTGATATAAATCCAGTTTTGTATATTATGCCCGCCGGAAAATACGACCATTCCCATTTCTACATGCACCCAACTAGACTCAAATTTGTTAGCTGTGAAAATGCCCCCGCCCTTACAGAAATCTGGTCCGCTTTTGGAAAACTGGTCAGCGTTTTTGACGCATTCGTTTGGCTAGGAACAGGCCTATCTGTAGTCACAGTTTCCTGCTTTTGTGCACTAGTTTCGCACACCTTCAGCGATAACACTGAGCACCTTAAAAGACTACAGAAAGCGAAAAACTTTCTTGCCTCCAGTTTGAATACGATGCAGTCTTGCATTAAAAGTTTACTTGAGCAAGGAAGTCCCTTTAGTGACCTTACCAATTCTACGTCGAAGCACGGTCGCCTGATAAGCTGCACCTTTTTACTTGCTGCCATTGTGTTAAGCAATTTATTTCGTAATGAGAACATCACCGAGATCATCGCTCCGCGGAAGCCGATTCCCTTCGATACATTTAAAAGTTTGATTGATTATAAATTCAAAATATACACGAGAGCTACTTACCTTGGCTCACCAACAATTAATCTCCGCTTTGATTTGATTCCGGTTTACTTACTATTGCGCCCAAAAAATCTCACTGAGCGCAGTCAGCACTTCATCTCCAATGTTTTTACTAGTGAGCTTTATCATTATGGGAATGGGCAAACAAGCATGCGAAAATGGATCAATTGGAACCACTTACCTTCCTTATTGCCAGACAAAGTGCAGACAATGATGAAGCATGTGAAACTGCGTCCAAATTGGTTTGACGCTTTTCTAGATATGGCTGGTTCGGAAGCGAACATGTTTAATGGATGTAATAGAGTGGCACTTCTAGTTCCGGATATGGAGGCGCATGATATTTACTACCAAGTGAAGAAAAAAGGACTAAATGCATTCCTAGGTGATGACATAAACTTATCAGCCAACTTTGGAGTTCTATTCCTAAGATGGGTCAACCCCTCCATTCTGAAGAGACTGGCTGGTTTACATGAGGGAGGAGTTTGGGACTGGTGGACGCACATGCTCGTTCAATTTGAAAAGGAAATTAAAGCGGGCAGACTATTGGCGTCGAGGGAAGTCCCAAAGCCTTCAAATATGCGGGGCAACATTGCCGTCGTGTTTCTCGTACATCTCGCGGGAATTGTAATCTCGATTTTAATTTTTTTGGTAGAAGTGTGGAAACATTTATCTAGTTTCATTGTGACATGCAGAATGAGCTCTGTTACTATTAGAAGGCGACGGCAGAAAACAGTTTTAGCGCATATAATGAAAAAATCGATAATTCATTTATTCAAAAAACAAACAATAATTAGTCAAGCGTGAACAATCTTTTGGCATTGATTTTGTTTAATGGATCCTTTTTATCAGTTTTTTATTAATTATAATATACATTTAATTAAAATTAGAATTAAAAATTACCAAAATTATAATAATTTCGAACGCCATGATCGCATGACTCTAAACTCACGAATTCTATACCAGATCTTCAAGCACAGAATTCAATGAAATGTTTTTCGCAGAAACTTCGACTACCATAATGAGTTGACGCTGGACAATGCGGAGATGACAGATACGAAGAGCAAGAGTCAATCACACCAAGAAAAGAATGTTATTAAAACAGCACCTGTTGAATATTAAAATTCTCAAAATGCCCCAGTAATGCAACCCTGAACTGGCCATACACGACCTCAGAACTCTCCCGATTATCTACTTTATCCCGAACGTGTTTAGGTATTTTTATGTGTTGAAAGTTCGTAAGCTGAAAAACAGGTTCTCGCAATCACGAATTGAAATGCCGTTGCAATTTGCAATGGTCAATCAATGCAATGCACATATAGTAATAACCTTCTCTGTTTTTGTACGAGGTTCATTTCATAAGATGAATGGCCACAAGTGCGCTGATTACTTCCTACTACTGACTACAATATGCAATACATGCTACTGATGCGAGATTGCGAGAATCAGTAATAACTTTAATGAGATTCTCTTAGACTACCATACTACAGCCAGTATTACGCTGTATCAGGTGTTTCCTCATGAATGTTTCATTCCTTTAAAAAACCTGCTTTTATATATAGAAGGTGATTCTCAGAAAATTGATTTTGGTAGCAATCGATAACAAAAGTTGACAACGCTGCGCTGCTGGATGATAGACTATGTTCACCACAGAATATATAAAAATATATTTTTTAATACATACCTATATTAGTTGGTGTAAGATTAAAGTTTTCTGTGAGTAAACCTTAGTTCCAAATATGAAGAAGGGGAACAGTTGCAACGTCATAGCTGCTGCGGCTAGTGTCATTGACTGCTCCAATAATAGCCATAACAGGAAGTTGAAAAGGACGCATGGGCTGGCAATTGAAGAGGCTCCTGCCTACCTCACTTTCAACCGATATATCACAGCAGGATACAGAAATAGATTGACACCTGTGGACTGTCTAAAGAGGTTGGTAAGCTTGCAGCTCAAGCAATAAAGATTGGGATTAGCTTATATTAAAAGTGACAGCCAGGGCAATACGACTCCTCCGATAAAGTCCGAAATTGGCAAATAAATTGAAAATTGCATAACCATATAATTATTTTTTGCAGCTTGTTCTGGTGGACTAACGAAACGCTGAATATATGGAGTCATTTACTAGGCTGGGCCTTTTTCTTTTCCCTGTCGGTATCACATTTAACGGGAATCTTAACTGTGCCTGTGACTCGGCCATGGGATCACACTGTCATTTTCCTAGTGCACCTCAGTTTTCAGGTAATCACAGAATTTCTACCTTAGGATAATATAATTAATCAATAATATTTTTAAATTCGAGAAAATTATTTTCCTTTTACGGAAAAAGGCCTGCATGCTACTTTCGGCTTTCTACCATGTATTTTGCTGCTGCTCGGAGAAATCTTATAGGCACTGGCTGTCCATGGACATGTTTGGAATCTCTCTTAGCCTGTTGGCCATTTACATTTCTGGAATTTATTATGCTTTTTCCTGTATTCCGGTACATAAATAGATATACAATGCGCTAACCAGAGTTTTAACTTTTTTGATTATGTATTGCAAAATATGTATTTATTTATGGTGCCAATTTTGCTATCACAGTCATGGCTAAACTTCCACTTAACAGCAGTCGGAGGAATATTTGCTTGCTGCATCTTATCCACGTTCCTCCTCACTTCAGAAGAACATTTCACAATTAAGCTGCTACTATTTAGCGGCTGGGTAGTTTACGGCGTCATCCCGACAATTCACTGGACTATACTTAACGGAGGATCTGAAAGTCCTGCGGTGGCGGTAAGTTAAAATCATGTAATACTAGTCATCACCTTTTCAAAGCAAACTAGTAAAATAAACTCTACTATGATCTTACTCTTTGAAGCTCCTCCTTCCACGGATATTCTGGATTTACGTTATCACCGGACTTGCTTTCTCTTTCTACATATCAAGATTTCCTGAGAGGTTAAAGCCTGGCTTGATGAACTATATTGGGTCATCGCATCAAATATGGCATCTCTTAACTATTGTTCTATTTTACCACTGGCACAACACAGGAATTATGTATCTGAATTACAGGGCCATGCACCCATGCTCAGAGGACTATGCAAAATCAAAAAGGGTAGTTAACTTTTGAATTGCAACTAATTATGTACTCATTATTATTTAATTTATCCATAATGTTTTTACATTTGCTCAAGACTATTACTCCCTGTTTCGAAATTTCAGTCATAAAGACAATAAAAAATGCAACTATGTACTCAGGTATTGCCTTGGCATTACCAAAAATATAAATGAATTTGCTAATAAAATATTTAATATATTTAACTAAACAATTTTTTTCCACCCATGATCATCTTCAAGGAAAACGTTTAAGTGTCAAGTGGCGAAGAGACCAAAAAAGTTATGTCGACTTAAACATACCAGAAAACAGTTCATGGCCATTTCCATTTAGAGAATAAATAAAAATGGGGGCAATTTTTCGAATGACACAAAAGGGATATTTACCTCTATATTGTAGTAAAACTTGGTTAAAACTTATGCGCAAATATTTCATTAAAGCTATTTCCTTAACTGGAAACTCTACAACTCCATAATCATACTCCCCATAGTGTACAATCAGACAAACTGGGCATCCTTGTTTTATTTTCTATTGCATTCTATTACTAATTAAACATTAGCAGTTGGCAAATTTTAACAGTTTTGAGTTATCTCTGGGTTTTCGGCAATTTCAAATAATTTTAAAGGATAGTAACAGCATCCTTGATTGATATAACGCAGCCGCCTATTTTAGGTAAAATTGCATTTAGTTTTTACACACAGTATTTTAATAAACGCACTAAATTGAGAACGTAGAAACTTAAATTTAACTAAGCAGAAGAATAGACTATCATAGTGAAAAAACCTGCAAAACATTTGTTTCCGTTAAGTCACAAGTTTTAAAATTTGCAATATTTTATTAACTCTTACATTAGTTAACAACAAAAAATCTTATATGTATTACACTAAACAAATTTTGCGAACAAAGTAATAGGCCAAATTAATAAGTTTATTTTAAATTAATCTAAAATCACATTAATAATTAAGCAGTATACGTACATGGATAGCCATAAATAATAAATTTATTATAAATTATTATTAAATTAATAAGGTTAATTAATTAACAAATTACATTTCTTGATGTGTATTCTTAAAGTGCTTTAGTGTATATCTATTTTTGCTATATATTATGGCTACCTATATGACACTTTTTACAAATAGCTCACGTTAACAGGTCCGTAATACATTAACGTAACCCATTAAATGCTAATTTTTAACTTTACTTTTTCTATATTGTGCTCTTTTTGTGTATGTGTATTGATGCGTCATGTGCATGTCGATCATGAGATATGTTAATGTACGTACTTTCCCTTTTTTCTACTATCTTGATGAAGTGGGAAAAGGGACGAAGTAATTATTTCTTTTTCTTGTTCTTCTATGCTTATGCTCTAATGACTTGTTTGCGGGCCGATAGCAGTAATGATAGCATTGATGAGATGACCGCATGACAAGGCTATCAAGGCTGCGGCCAGAGTCTCATTATTGTTGTTCCTTTCTATTTTTATTCTTTGTCAAAGTCATGATCATGATGACACTCCAGTGCGTCCATGATAATGACTAATTTGTTGTTTCTTCTGAAATTATTTGGGCCATGATGCGCAAGGAGATACCACAGCCCGTGTATGTTTGNAAGGAGATACCACAGCGCTTGTATGTTTGCGTCTTTCTTGGTAGCTTTTATCTTTATTACCGTCATAATGTAATTAGGATAAGAATTTTCTTGGTTACAAAAAACGGAAAATTAAATCAGTATGAAGTGGTCTTCAGTACTAAAAACACCTTGTCTCAGTGATCTTCATCTTAATCAATTGAGTTCATTCGAAATCAACGACATCACGTCAAGACCCGGGCTGGGAAATTGAGTTGTCGTGATTCAATAAAGTTTCACCTCAAACCGTAATCTTCGAATTTAATTTGTAAAGTTGGTTTATTACAATTACATTTTGTAATAGACCCGGGCTGGGAAATTGAGTTGTCGTGATTCAATAAAGTTTCACCTCAAACCGTAATCTTCGAATTTAATTTGTAAAGTTGGTCTATTACAATTACATTTTGTAGTAGACCCGAGCTGGGAAATTGAGTTGTCGTGATTCAATAAAGTTTCACCTCGAACCGCAATATTTATATTTAATTTAATAATTGGTCTTCTACAATTACATTTTGTAATAGACTCGAGCTGGGAAATTGAGTTGTCGTGATTCAATAAAGTTTCACCTCGAACCGTAATGTATTTATTTAATTTAATAATTGGTCTACTACAATTACATTTTGTGATAGACCCGGGCTGGGAAATTGAGTTGTCGTGATTCAATAAAGTTTCACCTCGAACCTTAATGCTTATATCAAATTTAATAATTGGTCTACTACAATTACATTTTGTAATAAACCCGAGCTGGGAAATTGAGTTGTCGTGATTCAATAAAGTTTCATCTCAAACCGTAATATTTATATTTAATTTAATAATTGGTCTACTACTATTACATTTTGTAGTAGTGTTATGCCGGATAATAGTGGTCAGGAGGCTGTAAAAAACCTCTAGTTAGTAAAATAAGTAGTAATTAGCCCATGTTTTATTCACCACGTCACTAACTTGGTCTGTAACAAGTACATTTTGTAGAAGTTAAATATGTAAGAGAAAGCATGTTGGAAACGATGGAGCTAGCCTTTGCTAACTCCGCTCCTTGCGATAGAGCAAGTAGAAGAATATTCTACACTGGAGAAGTTAAAGAGAATAACGCATACTTAAAATCTGTACTGTATAGAATCGAAAATATCACATCAAAACCTAATGTCCTGTCATCTTCATGTTTATCGAATACTCACCGTTAGTAGTATCAGTTAACACGATATACCGTCAATTTTCCTCTAAAAAGGAACATTTCGACGTTTGTGGACCAAAATATTCATCCTAAACCTATTTGAAATTTAAAAATTAAGCTGATAGCGCTAATACGTTATGCGCTATGAGCCTGACTGCCCATATTTAGAAGACGTCATGTAGACTGCCCTTATCCTTGTCAGCTTTCGTACTGAAGGCAGTCTGACTGCCGCAGTCATTCTCAGCCCATAAGTTTACGTCTAATTGTATCGGTATCCCATTTTCATAAGCTTATATGAAGCCCTTGCATGCATTTCT